>JAADYH010000379.1:0-23014 GCA_023338125.1 Phytopythium aichiense | reverse complement strand
TTTGTGCAAATTGGAATCGACCCGCTCTCTGGAGCAACCGTTTGTTGACACGAACATCAATGAACTACCGGTCGATCTCGACAACAAATGGCCCAAGAAGCTTGGCTTCCAGCTCGCATGGGCACAGATGACCGAAATCCCCGACGTGGTCATGCGCATGGCACCATATATCCTCACAATGCCCGGAAATCCAATCAAGGATGTGAGCAATGAGCTGTTTGAGGCGCCAGGGCTGCAGCTTGTTGACCTCGGAGAAACAAACATCGCAGCGCTTCCCGGCGACGTCACGGCTCCATCAAATGCACTGGCATCGATCAACGTGGATGGCACCGGGATCTCGGAGTTCCCTGGCTGCTATCGCCTGCATCAAGCCGACACGGCAACCTCAGAAGCTGAAGGTGTCAGCACGGACGGCCGGCATGGCATCCAGCACCTCGAGCGCGTCGAGGGCACTCGGCCGGCGACTCGGGTCGCGCGCCAGGCAGCTGGCCACGAGCTCCGCGACGGGCGGCGGGCACTCGTGCGACAGCTGGGGCTGGACGCGGCCGTCCGCGATGCGCTGCAGCATCCGCAGCGGCGGCACGTCCTTGGCGTCCTTGGCGTCCGCGAACGGGTGCCGGAGCGTGTCGAGCTCGCACAGTACGAGGCCCAGCGAGTACATGTCGGCCTTGCGCGAGAACTCGCGGCTCTGCAGCACCTCTGGCGCTGACCAGAGCGGCGCGTCGGAGCCTCTGCTCGCGTCGGACCGCTCGCTCGCCGCCCTATCGCCGTCGCCATCGTCGGCGTCCGAGCTGCAGTGCCGACTGGTGCCAAAGTCCGTCAGCTTGGCCTCCAACGTGGACGTGAGCAGCACGTTGCGCGGCTTGAGGTCGCAGTGGACCACCGCCGGCGACAGGTCGTGGTGCAGGAAGCAGAGCCCGCGCACAATGCCGATCGCGATCTGCAGCTTCTCCCGCCGCCACGAGAGCTGCGCGCCGAACGACTGGAGGCAGTGGTGCAGGTCGCCGTTCTCCATGTACTCGGTCACGAGCCACAGGTTGTGCAGCGTCGAGCTCGCGACGCCCACGAAGCGGACGATGTGCGGGTGGCACAGCGACGCCGTGAGCAGGATCTCGTTCGTGAACATCTCGAGCGCGCCAGACGTGCACTTGCGTCGCCTCTTGAGCAGGCGCTTGGCCGCCACGCGCTGGTCAAAGAGCAGGCACAGCCACACTTCTCCGCACGAGCCTCTGCCCACCAGGTGGTGGAACTGCAGGTCCTGGAAGGCGATGACGGAGTCGCACACGTTTCGACTCTCCAGCAGCAGCTTCATCGAGTTGATCAGGTCGATCCAACCACTGGCACTGTCGCTGCCAAGACCGGCCGTGGCATTCGGCACCATCGCAGGGAATGGATCGGAAAACGCGCCGAGGAAGTCGGACTCCGGGCTAGGAAGACCGGACGACTCGGGGGTCGGCACCGTGGTCGAATTGTCAATCTTGTCGGCGTGGGTGGGCGTCCGAGGGGGGCCTGTTGACCGCCTCCGCCGGATGAAAACTCGATACAACAGCACGCTGCGATAACGAAGTCCGAACGCCGCGAGAACTACCGCCACGATTACCGCCACGGGGATAACGATGGCGTACCAAGCTGGTGAAGAGGATTGACTCTCCTGAGTCCCCTGGGAAGTCCCCTCGGACTCGAGTTGCAACCAAGATGTCACGAGCACTCCCGACGTTGGACGACACCATCTTGTTGTCGAGTCGGCCGTGTGGGCAGCACAAGGAATGACCATTTCAGGAAGTGACGAGCAGGTGTCGTCACCACCAGTGCTTGTGACGTTACTGCTGGTCAGTTGGAGGGCAAACAGCGTTTGCGACTCGTTCGCATCCGATGCAGACACCAACCTCCGATACACCCGAACATTTGGGACCATGCTGTCGCTCGCGCCGTTGGCCCAGATTGGAGTCGACGACGCGATAGTTGATGCAGCGGTGATCGATCCATCGCCGCTATCCACTCTCACAGCACATCGAGCTGTTGTTGCAATCGCTTGGTAGTCATCACATCGACCCGCGCGTCGCCAGAACTGTGTGCTGTCATCGATGTTGGAGTTGTTGGATGCAAGCGAGGACGAAGCGCATGTTTGGGTGACGCACCTCGCATCTTGGATCTCTGATGTCGAAAGCATGAGATCGCTCATGGCGAGGCCGCACTCGGTGTAGATCTGCACCAAGCCGCCATTATCGTCCTGCACGTACCCAGAATCCCACAGCAGTGCACGCTGCAGCAGCGACGGGAGTTCCGAGAATTGCAACGCGGCGGTGTTCAGCTCCTCCTCGACACCCTTCGGTACTGTTGGGAGCGCCAGCGCGTCAACCTGGTCTCCCGCAACGTGCCGTCGGTAAAATTGCTGGGCCAAGTCGGACGACCGCCCGTCGAATTGAAAGTCCGGGTTGATAACGACGCCCGACTCGTCCTCCTTCGACACTGCATCGCTGCTGCCATCCGCGTCGCTGCCTGATGAATCGACCTCCACCATCCCCGAAGTATCCAAGCCGAGAAGTTCGGCGTATTCGCGCAGCCAACGCATCAATAGAGGGGATCTCCCTGGCCGACACCAGCGCGCACTCGAGCTTGCTGCATATGGGACGCACGGAATGACAAGCGTCGATGCCGCAGCGCACACCTGATCTGGTGATGCACCGGTCCCAGTTTGGGAGAGCTCGCTTGCGCTCGCGCTGTGAATCGCGAGTATCGAGCTTGCCGATCCGCTGACGGCGTCGTGTCTCCACACAAACAGACTGGGCGTAGCGTTTCGCTTCATCAGCGATCCGTTGCCGGTCGACCAAATGGAGGTGACATCTGCGCTGGCTGCTGCCCCCACGCTCGTCGATGCGCATTTGATCAGCGATTCCAGGCCCTCGAGCGACTCGCACTCTCGCACTGCGGTCCACGAGCCCGAGGAGGAGGACGTCGCGGTCGAGCAGACGACCGACGAGCACGCCGCGTCCGCCATCTCGCCAGCAGAGAGCGCGACGTCCGCCATCGTCGACGCGCGCTCGCAGTCCGTGAGGATCGTCGCCAGCTCCCCGTCGCCTGACGCGCTGAGAACGTAGCCCGCATCCCAGAGAACCGCGCGCTGCAGCAGCGACGGGAGTTCCTCGAACGTAAGCGAGTAGCCCCGTAGCTCCTCCGCGATGTCGCCAGGTATGCCGCGGACCAGGTTGATCACATCCGTGCTGTCAGCGGACGCGGCTGAGGCACTTGGGAGCGCCTGCGCCTGCCAGTACAGTTTGTAGTACAGCGCGACGAAGTCGGACGTCGAGTCTTCATCGGCCGTGCTGTTCGCGGACGCCGCTGCTGATCGCTGGAGCGCGGCGGAGGCCCCGAGGCGTTGCATCTCGATCAGTACGCGCGTGAGGGTCGCCCTCGGCGCGTGTCGCCGATTGGAGCCGTGCGAGCGCTCCGCTTGTGTCTGTGGGTTTCTCCATCGACTGCCGGTCCCGATGGCAGCACGCCAGAACAGGAAAGCAGCGCGCACCCATGCACTGCGACCGTTCCCACGGCCAGTGCGATTCCGTCGAAAGAGTCAGGGCCGGCGCGCAGGTTCAGCGGCACGCCGCCAGTCCGCGCGACGCCTCAGCGCCGCCGCTTCCATGGGCGTGGCGGCGGCACATCACAATGCTGGCATGGACAATGTCGATCGAAGAAGTGTCATGCTTGGAACGGCAGCGTTGAAGGACGACGCTAGTCCATACGTTTGCCCAGTCGAAGAAAGGACGCCGCAAGGGCAACCTGTGCATGTTGTCTTTTACCATACATTCTCCCAGTCTAAAGGTTCAAGTTCAACTCGACAAGCGCCGTGGCGAGAAGGACGCGGACACTTGTGAAAGGGAAACAAAGTTGATATCGGTTGATACATTTCGCCTTTATGACGACGGAGGGCACGACACGAAGGCGGCAGGCAGAAGAACAGCGAGCGGAAGGCGAAGGAAGCGACGCGTGTGCATGGCAGCGACGGCTCCTACTTCTTCTGGTGGTTGATGAAGCGCAGCGCGAGCAGCGCGAGCACGCGTAGCGCGGCGATCATGATGATGTTGATGGTCATGTAGTAGCCGATGTCCGAGTAGCGGATGTCGAAGACGGCGTCCAGGTACGAGCGGATGGGGATGTTGCCGATGGCGGCGGGGGCGCCCTCGAGGATCTGGCAGCCCGCCGGGTAGGCGCTCATGTCGATCGTCGTGTTGGTCTCGAGCGCGTAGACGACCTCGGCCAGCTCGGCGTCCGAGCACTCGCCGAAGAGCAGCGCCGAGAAGAGCATGAGCGAGTACCGCTGCGGCGTGATGTCGAACAGCCACTTGTAGTTGTGCGGGATGGAGCTGGCCGGCGGGTTGAAGCCCATGAAAAGCACGAAGATGGAGTTGAAGAGCACGCCCAGCAGCGCCGCCACCTCGACGCTCGGCATGGCGAACGACAGCAGCTGCCCAAGGTACACCTGGCACAGCACGTGCAGCGTCATGTTGAGCCAGTAGAACGCCCAGCGGCCGAAGCCCGTGAAGCCCGCCATGAAGTAGAAGATGGCCGAGAACAGCAGGCTCGCGAACGCCGTGTACGGGATCTCCACGGCCGTGAACCCGATGAAGTACCAGAACGAGTTGTACGTCTGCGACGCGCGCTCACGGTAGAACGACTGCCGCTCCTCGGACGCCACCGGCACGGCGCTGTTGAGCGCCACGATACCCAGGAACGCCGTCGTACAGAACACCATGCCGAGGCCGCTGTTCACCTCCTGGTACGTCTCGTAGTTGGCACCGACGAAGACGAGGCCGAACAGAACGCCCATGAAGATGTTGACCGCCATGCGCGTCCAGCTGTACGTCGGCAGACGCCAGTAAATGCGGAAGAAGCGCTGCAGCACCATGCGGGCCTGCGTCACGCTGCTCGACGCACGCTTGGCCGAGAACGATAGCGCAGACTCGCCGGAAGCCGGGCGAGACACGCCCTCCTCGCCAAGCTCGCGCTCCATCTTCGTCTTGAGTGGACTCTCCTGGAAGCGGGACACAAAGTCCACATCAGTCTGCACGTTGTGGTCGACGCCAGCGCCAATCACCTCCAGCATCCACGTCGCCGGGTTGTAGTCGGACTGGATCGCCGGGACGCCCGGGATTTCCTCGAAGTAGGTGATCAGGTTCGACGCACGGTCACCCAGGTCGCCGAAGAAGACCGTCTCGCCGCCGCGCTTGAGCAGTAGCAGACTGTCGAACAGCATGAACACCTCGGTCGACGGCTGGTGGATCGTGCACAAGATGGTGCGGCCAGAGTTGGCCACCTTGCGGACGCCATCCATGATGACCTTGGCGGCGCGCGCGTCCAGGCCACTCGTTGGCTCGTCAAGGAAGATCACACTAGGCTGTGCCGCGAGCTCGACGCCAATCGTCAGGCGCTTCAGCTGCTCCACCGTGCAGCCACGCACGCAGTAGTCGGCGATCGGGTCCAGATCCAGCAGCTCGAGGCACTCCTGCACCGAGTCGAGCTTCTTCTCCGATGACACATCGCTGCCCTGACGCAGGAACGCGCTGAACGTGAGCGCCTCGCGGATCGTCGCGGCGTCCGAGTGGATGTCCATCTGCTCGCAGTAGCCCGTGCTACGGCGGATGGCAAGGTCGGTCGCAGGGAAGCCGTTGAGCAGGATCTGGCCGCGGGCCTTGCCGCCCGTCTTGCGGCCAGCGATCACGTCCATCAGCGTCGTCTTACCGGCACCCGAGGCACCCATGAGCGCCGTCATCTTGCCCGGACGCGCGAAGCCGGAGATGCCCTTGAGCAGGTCCTTGGTCGCCTTCTTGTCCTTCGGGTCCGGCACCGTGTACCACAGATCCACGAACGCGACGGTGACCGGCACGAAGTTGCGCTCGCGCACGTGGCCGGGCGTCGTCGAGGTCATCTGGAGGCGGGTATCGTCGTTCATCTTGTCGGCCAGCGGCTTGGGGGTCGCCAGCTCCTGGTAGTTGCTGTCGCCGTTGGCGGCCGCGATCTCCTTGCGGGTAGGTGGGACGACGTTCTCCGGTGCCTCGAGGCGCTTGTACTCCAGCGCGCGGTACGCGAGCAGCATGCAGAAGATGTACACGGCGACGTTGAAGACAAGGCCGTAGTAGATCCACTCCTTCTCGGTCTGGATGTCGAAGAAGCTGAGGTAGTACTCGCCCATCTTCATGCCGTACGTGGTGCAGTAGTCGGTGCCCTCGTAGATGCACTCCTCGAAGCGCTCGTTGCGGTACTGGCTGATGGCGAGACTGCGGATGCCCCACGAGATCGGGTCCAGCCAGTACAGCCAGATGAAGTAGTCCGGTAGGTTGCTGCGCGTGACCACGAAGCCCGCGAAGAGGATGGCGATCAGCAGCGACGTCATGGCCAGCGGCTTGGCCACGTGCACGTCCGTGGTCGAGCACGCGATGTAGAAGAAGAAGGCCGAGAACGTCAGGTTGGTGAGGAACAGGATGAGCTCGAAGAGCAGGTACGAGCCCACGGTCGTGACGAAGCCGCACATCCAGTAGACGAAGGACCCGAAGACGAGACTCTCGACGATCGTCAGCGGGATCTGGCTCACCGACATGGACACCACGTACGACGACGTGCGGTAGAAGTTGGCGCGCCGCTGCTTGTAGAAGACGTCGCGCGCCGCGAAGTACACCGGCAACATGGGCGTCTGCGCCAGCGCCAGGTACATGATGGAGAAGAAGATGATACCCATCACGACCTGCACGTCCGTGAAGTCGAACTGCCAGAAGACGCTGGCGTACAGCAGACCCATGAGCACGAGCAGCACGGCCTTGCCGCGCAGGAACGCCTTGTTGCGGACCGTCACCATGACCTGGCGGCGCATGAGCGTCGCTGTGCTGGCCCAGAACGTCTGCTGGAACTCGGGCACCGGGTCGAAGTGGTGCTCCGCGTCCTTGACGCGCGCCGGGTCCAGCGGCGCGTTCAGCGCCGCCAGCATGTCGGCGTGGATGCTCGAGCGCGCGAACCGCTCGGAGAACTCGCTTGGGATGCGCGGGTGCTTGCTGCTGCCAGCGTTGGCGCCGGACACCTGGATGGCGACCTCGTACTGCGCCTGCTTGTCCGTGCTCAGGTCCACGAGGAAGTCGGCGACGTCGCGGTTGGGCGGGCACACGAAGCCGAGGCCGCGGAAGTACTCGACGACCTGGTCGCGCGGGCCGTGGTACAGCACTTCGCCCTCGTTCAGCAGCAGGACGTCGTCAAAGAGCTCGAAGACCTCGGGCGCGGGCTGCAGGAGCGACATGACGATCGTCTTGCGGAACGTCTTGGCCAGGCTGCGCTGCGTGCTCACAATGTCGAAGGTCGCGGCGCTGTCGAGGCCCGTCGAGATCTCATCCAGCATGCACGCGGCCTTGTTGCCGAACTCCATCTCGCCCGTCGTCACGCGCTTGCGCTCGCCGCCCGAGATGCCGCGCAGCATGTTGTCGCCCACGACCGTGTCGGCGCAGTTGTCGAGACCCAGCTGCTGGACCACGAGCTCCGGCATGTGCTGGTTCATGGCGCGCGCGGCCTCGAGCGCGCGGCGGTTCTCCTCGGGCGAGCCGTTGCAGAAGTGCTGCGCGAACGCGCGGTCCGCGAGCGCCGCGCCGCCCGAGAACTTGTGCGCGAACTCGAGCGTCTCACGCACCGTGAGCATGGGGAAGTGCGTGTCGCGCTGTGTCACGTACGACACGAGCTGCGGCAGCTTGCGCATGAGCTGCGGCTGCGCCGTGCCGTTGTACGAGACCTCTCCCTCCAGCACGATGTTTTTCTCGAGCGGGAAGCGGCCGCCAAGCACCTTCATGAGCGCCGACTTGCCCGACCCGGGCTGGCCCAGGATGAGCGTCATGGTGCCCGGCTTGAGCACGCCGCTGAGGTTCTTGAGGATCTGCTTGCGCACGACCGTCTTCTTCTGCCCGCACCGCCCGTACTTCTTCTTGAGGTGGTTGAGGATCGTCGGCAGCTCGGCCTTGGTGTCGCCTTCGTCGGCCACGACTAGGTCGGCGCCCAGCGACAGGTTCTGGAAGCGCAGCTCGAGCTGCGGCAGCGCCTGGCCGAGCGCGAGCTCCATGCGGGACGCCACGTGGTGGTGCAGCGCCTGCGGGCCGTGCGCCATCAGCGCGTCCGCCGAGTCGTACACGATGGCGGGCGACGGCGGCGGCGCCGCCGACACGGACGAGGTCCGCGCCTTGTCCCCCGTAGCCGACATGCTGGCAGTCGGTTGCTCGTCTCGAGAAGCGGGCGAGCGCTTCCGCGGCGATTCGAGAAATGGCGATCAGGCGTGCGGCGAGGGGCAAGAGAGACGCAGGGGTGCGCCATCGCCTCGAGCCGAAGGAGAGGGAAGGGAAGGGAAGGGAGGGATCAAGCGGGGCGAGCGACGAACGCCGGCGCGCGCAGGCAGGCCAGATCGCCCCGGGAAGGTGAGGGGCGAGAGAAAAGCGGCGCCACCAGAACAGACAGCGAGGCGATCGTCGCTGCAGGCGCCGGGAGTGGCACGAACGCCCGCTTGTCCACAGCCGCAGCGATGAGGCCGCCGCGACGGACGCACGGCCGGTCATGTAGAGACCAGGAGCGCAGGCGACTCGGGCTCAGGCCGATTCTTATTTGGCGTCGAGTGCCGTCCTGCAAGACGAGACGATCCGACGACCGCCCAGGTTCTTTCGCACCAGCCGCTGCACAGTGGATTGCACTGATAGTAGGCGTGAATTTCGCGGATTGTACTGATAGTAGACGGGTCGAGAGTCTGCGGAGCATCGCGGTGTGTGGGATCCAAGAGCGGCAAGTGAGGTCGCTCGTTGTATATCAACTCCGTGCTGGTGATGGCGTGTACTTTGCCGCGGATCTTTGGACGCCACAGATGGGTCACGAGGGAGGGTCTCTCTTGCCGCGCAAGTTGCCGAGCGCCGTTCGTTGGGTGTCGCTCGCTGGATATTACCGAGAACTCCAGCGCTGACATACGAGCGACCTGACTCGAGAAATAGTACACGCACGGAGCAGCCGCACAGCAAGGTTGGTTCCTGCCAGCGTGAAGAGCAGCACATCTCATCGGTCTCGAACTGTTATGCGCTGTATCAACCCAGCTGACGCGAGAACTTTGGCCCGTGCAAATACGTGCGCAGCAACACGTGGCCTAAGATTACGAGCTTCGGTCACGGAAAACCCGCAGCGATGAGCTTCGGGTGGCTAACAGCCATCTTTTCGTTGCTTTTGCTCAAAGAGAGCAGCAGCGTGTGCAAGCATGGAATTCCTGTATTTCAGTAGGCTGGAGAATTGGTCGAGGGTGGAACGTCTTGACGTGATGTCCCACTGCACTGGAGGGGAGAGGAGGGGCAGACGAAGCGATCATCGTAACGTCGCGATGTGCCAAAGCCGCTTTGATGAGGTGTTCGACTTATTTTCGCCATGAGTTGATACTATTTGCCAGTGGCGCAAGAATTGCCCATACAACAGAACCATATTTGGTCACTTTCACGCGAGAGACCGACTGGCTTCTTGTGACCGGCAGCAGGTCTGTTCAAGAATCCCTGGCACAGCCGGGGTCACGCCTGCTTGTGCGTGGTGCTGAAACTCACGTGCCGTAACCCACCACCACGATGGCGGAGGAATCGCAAGCCATCGCGTCGCCACGGTTTCACTTGATTAACGTATTCAAGTGCTGACGACTGCGGTCCGGTACGACCCTCAAACACTGACGCACTTGGCGGATTTGCATCCGTCGCAGCGAACATGCCGCCAGCATCTCGACTGCCTGCTGCACCAGTCAAGCGGGTCCCCGTTGACGTTTGGTTGGTGCCTGCCATGTCGGTCGTGCGCTGTGCCACTGAATGAAGCTCACGGTCACCCGTTATGGTGAGCCCATCGAGAATGGGTTCCCGAGACGGGAGCTCGACGTGCGGTGCGGCGCTCACAAGCCGAGGGAAGTGGGACGCGAGTGGAGCCGTGAGAAAAGAGGGATCGGCATGCTGGCGTGGTGGTCTCCGCGTATCAGACCACATCTCCTGCCCGCGGTCATCTCGACTCGAGTCTCGATCGGCCAGCTCGCACGGTGGCCAGTGGTCTCGGACACCCGACCAAGCCCCAAGGCGGCGCGTGACTCGACCGTGCTGGCTGCCAAGGACGAGGCGTTTGTTGGTCGTGTGTCGAGGGACCAGGCAGGCTCATGGTGGTCTCACGAGATCGGTCCTTCCTCCGCCCCCGCTCCCTTTTCTCGCCCGTCGCCGCCGCCACTCATGTCGATGGCGAGGAGGAGCAGTCGTTGACGGCTCGTGCCATCGTCGGGCCTGGAGAGCGGTGCCACGAGCCAATGGCGCCACCAACGACGCGACTCTACGCTGGCCAAGTCTGATTCGGATCGGCTGTGATGCACCGCGTGCATGAGCAATCCCCTGTGAGCGGGGCAGTGTGTGTGCGTGCAGACATCGATTCAACTGCATCTCGGTTGAGTTGGGGGAGTTCCACACTTGGTCGGCTGACTGACGAGCCTACTGCGGCAGCAAGCCGTTAGCCTCGAGCTGCTGTTGGAGCAGCCGCGTCGTCTCGACGGAGCACTCGGTCAGCGGGAGCCGCACGACGCCCGAGCAGAGGCCCAGCAGCTCCATCGCCTTCTTGATCGGCTGCGGGTTGGGCTCCACGAACAGCGAGTCCACCAGCAGCACCTGCGAGCGAGCTCAGCAATCAACACGTCAGCCTTCGGGCTCTCTCGGACACTAAAGTGGGTCTGGCGCGCGCACATTCTTCTGGTGGGCCTCTCTCGCCGCCTTGAAGTCGCCGCGCTGGGCCGCGCGCGTGATCGCCAGCACGCGTTCGGGTGCTGCATCGAGCGGCAACCGCGCCAACGACACAGACCACAGTCAGCATTCACAATGCTAGTACCGTCAAACAGACCGATGTACATGCTCGAGCGGACTTACTGGCGTTGGACAGGATGCTCATGACGCCGGTGGCACCCACCGCCATGAGCGGCAACGCCATGTTGTCGCTGCCCGAGATGACGTTGATGTCACAGAGTGCAAGCACGCGTACGGCATTGTCGAGCGACCCGGTCGCGTCCTTGAGCGCCACGATGCCCGGTAGCTTGGCCAGCTCCACGATGGTCTCCGGCTCGACCGTCACGCCCGCGCGGCTCGGGTTGTTGTAGATCATGACGGGCAGTCCGGTGTCGGCGACGGCCCGGTAGTGCTCGTAGATGCCGCGCTGGCTCGGGCGAGTGTAGTACGGCGGGATCACCAGGCACGCGTCGGCGCCCGCGCGCTTGGCCGCGGCCGCGAGCTGCACCGCGTGCGCCGTCGAGTGTGAGCCGGTGCCGGCGATCACCGGGACGCGCTTGTCGGTCCACTTGACGACCTCCGCGATGACCTGTAACCGCTCGTCGTCGCTCAGGAGCGTGTTCTCGCCCGTCGAGCCCATCTGCGCAGCGTCACACCCGTTGGTTACCACGGAGAACCCTCAGCCAGCTGATCGGTGGAAACCAACTCACGGGCACGAGGCCGTCCACGCCGGCGCGGATCTGGCGCTCCACGAGCTGCTTGAGGCTGTCGTAGTCGACAGACGCGCCGTCCGCCGTGAACGGCGTGACCAGCGCCGTGTACACACCGTGGAACTCCATCTTGGCGGTTGCCATCGTCGACAGGGGACTCGAAGGGTGGCGAGGAGCGATGGCAAGTGACCGGCGGACTGCGGCGCGCATGGGAAGAAGGGGAATGAGCCGTGGCGGCCGCCGCCGGATCAAGCAAGTTGCTGCAGCCGATCGATCTGATGAGATGCGTGAACCCAACTCGGAAGTGAATATTATAGCACATGGTCGTACTTGTTTTAACATGCTTCAATAATAAACTGGACGTTGGGATGCGTATATTGTTTGTATCATTCATTCCGTCGTATTCATATATACGATTCGTTGGCCACCTGCACTCCTGCAGGTCATCGAATCATTCTCCTGCCGTAAACTTTTCCATCCGTTTGATTGGTCAAAAACCTTCACCATTTCTCCTTGAATCGCAAATCATTCGTCTAAATATCTCCAATAGAAACGCTCTAAATCCCGAAAAGATCCCGCTGAAGAGTCGCGACGTTGCAGCTCCTCGCGCATCAACTCGGTCCGATGGCCGTCAATCGCTTCCTGGCACCACATTCAACGCCTCTGACAGCCTCCGAGACGTCTCCAGGACTCTCTCCTCGCTCTACGGTCGACGTATGGCAGTGCTGGGCTCGATCGTGCAGGTCGGCGCCGTGCTGGCGCTCACCTGGTGGGTGCTGGCGCGCTACCGCGACGCGCTGGTGCCGCCCGAGGTGTTGGCGGCCGTCTTCTTCTCCTGGACGCTGGGCTTCCTGGGTCTCTTGCTGCTTCCAATGGACATCACCTCGAATGGCCTGGACCCGACGGCGCAGACGCTGGACGAGTACCTGGACGCGTGGGAGCTGCTCTACTGGCTCACGTTCCTGCTCAGCTGGCTGGTGCTGCCCGTACTCGCCGAGCTGCGGCTGAACGGCGAGTTCTCGACCAAGGCACGAGTCGTCGGCGCGATCCGCAGCCTGGTCTTCCACTGGTCGATCCTGGCCGCGGCGGCGCTCGTCGTCGCGCTCTATCTGCTGTTTGTGAGCCGCTTGACGCTGCACGGAGTCGTCGGACTCGCGATGGCGAGCGCCAACACGTACGGCTTGCTCTGGCTCGTGGCGCTGCTCGGCTTCGGGCTCGTGGACATCCCTCGCTCGTTCTGGACGCTGCGCACGCCCGAGCGGCATCTGCAGCAGCTCCACTTCCGCGCTGTCCAGCTCCACGACGAGCGGATGGAGGCCATCTTCCTCTACGACGAAGTGCAGACCGACGTCGCGAGCTGCTTCCAGCGCATGCTAGACACCGAGAGCGACGCCATCGTGCTCACAAGCGACATGCAGCTCATCAAGGCGTGCCTCTCGCAAGTGACGGCGCTGATCGACGGCCAGAAGCGGTTTTCTGACCGCTCGGACTCGTCCTCGAAGGGAGTCGCCGGACGGAAGCTGGCAGCGACAGCTAGCACCGCGAGCTTCACGTCCAGAGCGAAGCGCGCGTTCTCTTTTGGCGCTCGGGGCTCGGCAGCCCCCACAATGCAGGAGGTAGTGGCACTACACCGGCGCGCCCGTGCGTCCCAGCTCGACCTGCGGCGCTGCGAGCAGGCGTGGATCGACCTGTGCGTGCGGGTTGAGACGCTGCGGGACCGCGTGGCTGAGCGCGCGCTACCGGCGTCGAGTCTCTTGCCAGACACGTCAGTGGTCAACCAGGCTCGAAACCTGGTGCTCAACGCTCGCTTTCGGCTGCACGCGGTCGTCACGGAGCCGGTATCAATCGCCTGTGCTGTCATCGCGACCGTCGCGTCGCTGTGCATCCTGTGGAGCGAGCTCACGATGGGCTGGCACATGCCGTCGCTGTCGCTCTTCCGCTGGGTCATTGCCCACGAGAAGGACGCCCGCAGCGAGGCGGGAAGGAGCGCGACGGCGGCGGAACTTGTCGCGCTCGCGCTGCTGCTGTACATGGTCGTGTGCGCGTACTCGAGCGTGTTCAAGCTGCGCTGGTTCGGCAAGTTCGCGCTGGTGGCGCACGGCAACTCGACCGAGTTGTGTCTGCTCAAGACGTCGACGCTGCTCTGCCGGCTGCAGTTCGCGCTCGGGTACAACGTGCTGCTGATGCTCAACGACCGCGAGCTGACTGACCACACGGCCTTCCACGCGCTCTTCGACAAGATGCACGTCGTGCACGTGTTCGGCCAGAGCTTCTCCGTCTACGCGCCGATTCTGATGGTCCTGCTCGTCGGGCTGACGCTGAGCGACGCCTATGCGCGGGTGATGGCAGCGCTTGGGCTCGAGCAGTACGAGCAGTTGTCGTTCGGGAGCGACCCGACTGGCCAGGCACAGACCGTGAGCAAGGGCGAGCAGCTCGTGCAGAAGGCGCTGGAGCGGCACCACGCGCTCATCACGAGGCGCAAACGTGCGTACGACAGCGGCGGTAGCAGCAGCGTCTACGGCTTCGCGCCGTCCACGACGGTGGCGCAGTCATTGCTGGACGAGGACGACAGCGCGGATTCTAGAGGCGAGTCGGGCTGGGGATCGAGCGACGTTCTCGTATAGCGAGACGTCCGTCGCAGCACCGAAGTGAAGCGTCAAGTGCTCGGATCCTCCGCTGCTCGTGCTTGAACTCTGCCAACATGAACGCGGCTGGACTCCACGCCGCTATTCTGGGCTCGCACTCGCTTCTCGTAATAGCCTCTGCGGCTCCAACCAACCCTTCTCCGCCCACGTTGCTCTGTTCGCGCCAGCTCACTGCCCAGGAATTTGACAACGACCCTCATGACAGTGCCGTTTCCACCACCATGAGTGCGTCGTCGTTGACGCCGATCGCTGCCTCCACCCCGACTTCGACGGCTCCAGACGTGTCCACACCGCCTGAGCCCGCACTGAGCACTCGGGAGCGCGCGCTGCAGCTCGTGCGGCGAGTCCCGCTGCTCTCCCAGGCCGTGCGGAGCGGCGTGTGTCTCCAGGATGCGCTCGTCGACGCCCTCGTCGCGTGCGAGTTCTCTCCAGACGAGTACATCTTCGTGCAGGGCCAGAGCGGCTCGCGCGAGCTTTACTTCCTCGAGCGCGGGCGGGTGCTGGCCACCAAGCGAAGACTCGTGACAACCACCGCCGGGACGTCCGCGCGACTGCCGATCGCTGGCCGGTGTCGATCGCAAGCTGACGCCGACATGGAGACCCAAGTGGACGTGTTCGAGCCGCTCGAGTACTTTGGCGAGCTGCCGCTGCTCTCGAACGCGACCACGCGCTCCACGAACGCCGTCGCCGCGCCTAAAGATGCTGCGAACCCGTCCGTCGACACGGGAGCGGCGTGCTTTGTTATGTCCGAAGACGCGTTCGCGACGCTGCTGGGCCCGATGCACGAGCTCATGCTGGCGCGCGCGGAGCTGCGCATGCACCGCGTGCTGGACCGCGAGCGTCTCTTCCAGGCGTGGAGCTGGCCGCAGAAGAGGTTCATGCTGGAGCGCTGCACGTTCGCGCGCTTCCAGCCGGGTGCGCGTGTCTGCGAGCAGAGCGACACGCACGACGACCGCTTCTTCATCGTGATGGAGGGCGAGGCCGACGTCGTCATGGTCGATGCTTGTGAGTCTTCGAGCACGTCGACCAATGCGGAAGAGGGTGAAGTAGACGGTGGTGATGTCGGTGGTGGGGAACAGCAGTCCGTGACCGTCGTCGCGCGCAAGTGCAGGTTCCAGAGCTTCGGCGAGATGGCGCTCCTGGGACATCCGCGAGTCGCGAGCGTCGTGGCCGTCGGTGCGTCCTCCGCGACCGGCGACGGCGGTCTCGCGTGTGTCGTCATCACTCGCGCATTGTTCTCGGCGGCCAAACGCCTTCGCACACTCGATGGCTCCACCCACAGCGATGGCAAGTTGGTCAACGCTAACGACCGAGAGGACGACGGCGAAGCGGCGCTGGCGTCCGAGCTCGCGGACGAGTGGACGCTGGCGGCCAACGCGCGCAAGCTGCGGCTGTCCAACCCGCGGGTGGCGCGCTACCTCGTGACCTTCATCCAGCACTTCAAAGCCGCCTACCAGCACCTGTTCGAGGGCAAGTCGGCCTACTTGGATCTGCTTCGGCGGCTGCGCGATGAGCCGGAGCTCGTCCACGGGGCCAAGGGCGGCTCAGCCGGCGAGTTGGCGGCTCTAGCCGAGCGGCTCACCGGCTTGGATGCGTCGCTCCCGATCCCATTGAACGTTGCATCACTCGGAGTGGTCCGTGCCGAGACAAGGCGCGTGCTTGCTCTTCCTCCGTCCGCGCGGTCCGCGGCGGATGTGGCGTTGATCGCGCGGATGGTGGAGCGGTCGGCTCTGATCGCCAAGATCGAGCGGCCCGCCCACATCCCGGCGCTCCAAGTTGCGCGCGCGCTGGCGCAGGTTGTCACGTTCGTCCGTGCGTCAAAGGAGCGGCCTCTCGTGTGTCAGGGACGCGTTGAGAGCCGCGCATTCCTCATCCTGCGCGGCAGGATCAACATCGTCAACGAGCGCAGCGCCACAGCAGGTGGCGAGGTGCTCGCGACGCTCCGAGCCGGTGATTCGTTTGGCGAGCTATCGCTCGTGGCCAAACTGCGGCGGTCCGCATCGGCATTCGCGCCGTCAAGCGCCGACCTTATTGCCTTCGATCGCGAACACCTCGTCCACATCCAGCGCGAAATCCCTGGCGTGTCGGTGCAGCACGTGATGGTCGAACGCGCCGAGTTCCTCGCGCGGCTGTCGTTCATGAAGCCCACGGCAACGAGCCGTCCGTTCGAGATGGAGACCGCGCAGGACGAGGCATTCGGGGAATGCATCCGCATAGCACACGACGTCGTCGAGCGAGCCTATGGCCCGCGGCACCGGTTCTTCCAGGACGAATGTGACCGACGCGCGCTGCTGTTCGTCAAGACTGGCGAGATCGACGTCTTCATGCGGAAGCAGCTGCCTGCCCCTGTTGGTCCCAGCTCTGGAGCGGTGCCTCCATCGTCGCTGCCTCCGAGAACTGTGCTCGTGCGGGTGGCGACGATCGGTCCACAGGAGATCTTTGGGGCGGCCATTGCGTCGTTGAGCGCTTCACCGGGAGCACCGACGGACCACGACGTGGCAGACCTGGAAGCGGCCACCATGTACGTCAGCCGCTCGCACGTTCAGGTGCTCGAGCTCCCAGAGCGCGGATGGCGGCGACTGCGTCCCGCGAGCATCGCTCAGATCCGCCGCGCGTTGCTGGAGCGCTACCGGTGGAACGCGGATGCGGCGGCCAGCCAGCGCTACTTCTACCACGTCGAGCGTCCGTGGCAGCTTGTCGGCACGAGCACGTGCAATCCAGCGCCTGGCGACTGCTGTGCTTCTCCCGACGGGAAACTGAGAGCGACACCGTCGACTGTTTCGCCAAAGTCCCAGGAGACGATTGAGCCAGCCACCACGACTCGGCTGGCGAGGCACATCAACGACAAGAAGCGGAACGTGAGCCACGCAGGTGCCTACGCGAGTCTGTTCGCTCACCCGGGAGGCGACGGGCACGCTCGTCAACCAACGATGTCGTCCACGCGCGGCGTGTCTCCCTCCGCATCCACGCTGCCCGCTCTGTCGCCCTCTTGCTCGGTGCACACAGCTGTGGCGACGATACCGATCGCATCTCAATCGATCGTTCACATCGCTCCGCTGTCGTTGTCGATAGCAGCGTGGGAGAAGGACACGTCTCCGCGTCCTCCGACGGCTGCCTCGTCGTCAACTCTGGGTGGTTCGTTCTTGCCCACCTCCAGCTCTTCATCCGCGGCGCGCTTGATTCCTTCAGGCGGGGTTCACGGCACGAAGACCTCAGCAAAAGCCATGCTGGGGTTGAAGGACAGCCAAGGCGATGCGAGCATGCCTTTTGCGGACGCGCCGGTGCACTTCTTCGCCCACATCGCGCCGCCGCCGGGCTCCGCGTCCGCCAGGAGCTCGCCGAGAGTGATGAACAGCAAGCGGCGGCAGCAGCAGCAACGGACGAGTGTCGGATCTCCAGCAAAGGGCCAGGCGAGCGACAACTTCCATGCGATGTGGAAGCTCGACCGGCGCACATCTCTGAGTTGACGGACGCTGCGTCAGCCTCAAGCATCCCCACGTGTCCGTTTCTGCCGTCCGAAATAGACCCGGGACAGAGTCAATCATGTCTCCAGTCGACAATTCGCGAGCCATGGCATCGGCTCGAATGCAGCATCAACGCGGAAGCGAAGCTGGCCGACAGCGCGCGACCTACTGGCTCTTCAAGCGAATTGATGGGCTGCGCGGCGTGTTGATCCCCGAGACGGGCATCTTCGGGACTGAAGGCGTCTTGGAGACGTGGATGTACGCTGCCGCGACGACTGAGAAGCTCCGTCGAAGCAACCAAGAGGCAGCTCGAGCACCATCCGATGTGCCACCGCGCTCCTCCTCCGACATCGTCATCAACACGCACGACGTGGTGTCGACAAACCTGCTGCGCTTTGAAGCTCGTTTGCAGGTAATGAGTTCGAGCCGATGCAGCCTTGAGTGCTTCTCTCACTTGCTCTGATGCGGGTGGACAGGATCTGGTGCGGGTTCGAAGTGTCGAGCACTCGCGAGCCCGGCGGAGGCGGAGCGCGAGCTCGACAGTTGACTCCGATATAACGTCTCCAGACCACACAAGCATCATTGTGGCAGTGCAGCAGGTGGATGGCGCGCCGCGACTGCTGTCTGAGCAGGCTCTAGACCGCTTCACACGTTCTCTCTGCGCTCGTGAGTGGCAACTGCTCGCGATGGCTGTGGAGGCAGCAGACTCGGTGGCAGCTGATGGTCTTCGTGGCAACACTGACGCGGTGGGAACCTCCACGTCCATGTCTGGAGTAGTTCCGTATCGCGGGAGCGCTCCGTTCTGTCTTCAAGAGCGCGTTGGGGGAAGCAGCGTCCACAACGGCGTGCTCGTCGCGAACTTTGAGCTGATCGACTCGACTAGACGTACGGATGTGTCTGTGGCGGGTCAGGTGTCATTGTCATGGCTGCGTGGACCGTCCACCTTTCACCATGATGAGTGCTGCTCTTCTGGCAGTCCTTGCTCTCATGAACAGGACCCCGTCTCCACGCCGTTCCTGCGAAAGCGCGTGGAGATAGCAGCGTCGCGGGTGTTCCATCACCTACGAGAGAACCATTCGCTGCTCTTGACGTCCGCAACGCTCGAATTCGCCATCGTCAACGATGTCGGAGGTGGTGAATGTCTTGATGTTGTCCTCGTTGCAGCCTCCGCGATCTCCTTCGTCCACGACTTGGCGACCACGCGAATAACTCGACAGAGGCCGCAAATGACAGGACCTCCTGATCCAATCAACGCTTGGCAACGAAGTAGTGGCGATGACCGTCCCGAGAGCAAGACGGTGGCAGACCCGGGCCACAACAAAGGCGCGTGGGTGGTTGATCTCTCTCTAACGGACGCGACGCTGGCATCTTCTCGACAGATGAAAGCTCAGTCGCATTACCACAAGCGCAGCAGCAATGGAGAGTTGCCACTGCCGCGCGTGTGCCGTCAGTGCCGCGGACCAATGGACGTGGCACTTGCGAACGAGCTCAAGCAAGCGCGAGCGACCACACAAGCTGTGCTGGCAAAGTTGGAGGCGCTCCAGGAGTCAATGTCGGTCCTCGAGCAGTCGAAGCATGCGCTTGGTCTTGAAATGGCGCGACTGCGATCTGAGCGAGACGGTTGGAAGGAACGCTGCGGACTCTTCGAGTCGCGATATGAGGCAACTACTGCAGAACTACGCGCGCGGCTTTCGGAGTCCGTTGAAGCGCGGGCGATGGCGCTTGAGGATGACGCGTGGCTTGGCTGTGATCCCCACCGCTGGGAGCAATACGAAGACCGCGTTCAGCGACGCGTCATGGTGCTTGTCACTACTCGAGTGCAGGAGCAGCACGACGAACAGCTCGAGCAGTGGCGAGACGAATGGAAGGCCACAATGGCTGCCAGTCAAGCGAGCGCCGACATCCAGAAGACCTTCCGAACGGCCCAGGAGCTCGAACGCGACCACGAACTGTTCACGCGCCTGCAGACGAAGTTGGAGCTCGTTCGCGCCGAGCGGGACGAGCTGCGCTTCCAGTGGAAGTACGTGGCGCGGCAGCTCACGGACATCAAGGCGCATGGCGTCCACTTGCCACCGCGCGTGGCCGGCGGCTTCAGCTCGTACCCGTCGCCGTCGCCCGAGAACGTATGCGCCGTGGTCAAGTGGATCGTCGACTACGAGGTCAAGCGCGTGGCGCTGGAGGCTCGCAGTCGAACGCGGTCGGTCGGCAAGCGGCTCAAGCTCAAGCTCGAGCTCATGCGCGCACTGGCGGGTCCGACGTCACTCTCACCCGTCAAGAAGCGGAAGAGCAAGAGCGGCGGCAGTCTTGTGCTCAGCGGCGGTGACGGGGGCAGTCAGCGCGGACTCTCCGTCGCGCTCGAGCACTCGCCGAAGAAGTCGCTGCGATTCTCGCCGAGTCGCCGAGGACTCCCGTCTCCGCCGCGGGCCTCGAGCTGTGCATGTCCATCGGCGGCATCGTCCGATTCCCCCGAATGCTCGCCGTCGTCAGTGTTGCCCCACCACTCGCTCGGGAGTCGCTCGTCGCCGTTGACAATGGTGCGCGAGACCTTCTTGGGCCAACAGGTCGAAGACGAAGCGCGCTAGTCGATGCAAGAATGCGCATGAAACCTGTAGTTCAGCGTGTATTACACGTCAGACCGACAAAGCGGTCGGATATAAATCAATCAACACCCAGCTCGACGCAGACACCACACCACGGCACGCACACAGACCACGACATCTGACTTGCTTCACCATCGTCGATCACCAATGCAGCACCGAAGGCAGGTACTTGTCTGCGAGGCCGAGATAGTATGACAGCCGCGCCGCGGGGTCGACCTGCTGGATCGATACGTCCGAGACACTTGAGAACCGCCCGAGCGAGGCCAACCACTCCCTCGTGTCCTTGTTCGCAGACGATGATAGCACCTCAGTGTAGCTGCCGTTCTGATGCCACGTCTTGAGTGACCAGAGGCGGATGGCAGCCAGCGCCTCCGAGGGCAGCGACGCCTGATTGTGCACGAGCACACGGAACAGGTATTCGTCGGGTGTCCAGGGCAGCAGCAGCGCGTCGTCCAGAACATCCTGGCACGGACCAACAGACTTGACGCCGCTGTTGTGGTCCGCGTTCAGCTCGTTCAGCTCGGAGAACTCAATCGAGTCCGGGATGCGCGAACCCACGAGCCACGTCGAGTTGAGTGTAAGCCACTCGCGCGCCGAGATGCTGCGCAGCGCGGCGTCTTCTTCGTCCGTCCAGTGCAGGAACAGCAGTCCGAGTGCTCGCCTGGGGAAGCGGAAAGCAGCAAGTGGTTAGCCCTTATAGATACCAGCGCGAGGTGAAACTCAGACGCGGTGACGTACAGGAAGACGGCGAGCTGGAGCCAGTCAGGGTGTCCTTCAGCGCGCACAGCCTCGGCCGACGTCAGCATGTAGCGCAGCACCCAGCTTTCGTCCGCGTGTTTCTCGCCCGTGAGTTCAGCCACACGCTCGATTGCGTCCCGCACCGACAATGCGGCGCGCTCAAACCCGCCAAACTTGGCGGTCTCGCGCTTGGCGAACGCTGCAGTCTGGCACTTGCGCATGATGCGTGAGTGCAGCGGCTGGGCACCGCACTTGTTGCACACGAGCGACATGAGGTCACCCCCGCCGTCCCACGGCACGGGGTCGCAGGACGACACGACGGTGTGTCGCGCCGAATCGACGCCCAAGTATCCGCCGTGGAAGTTGCGCAGCGCCACGCCGCTCTTGTCGTGCAGCGGCACCACCTGGAACGTCTCCCACGTCGAGTTGAGTGGCCGGTCCGCGCGCACGTGGCCGCTCTCTTCGACGCACAGGAACTTGCCGTGCACGCTGCGAAGGCAGACCTCGCCGCTGGCCTCGCTCAGCAGCGTCTGCCACACGCCGTCGCGCGGGTTGCCTGGCCGCGCCTCGATCGCGCCGTCCTCGGTCGCCGTCAGGAACGAGCCGTCCGCCGCGCGCAGCGAGAGCATGCAGAACCACTGCCCCACAGTCGGCTTGGCGCTATCTATAGACGCGTGGCGGCCGTCCTCGGTCAATGGCAGTGACATGGGGACCTTGCGGAAGCACTCGGCGTCGTTGTACAGGAAGAGCACCTTGGCTCCGGGCGTCACCGAGAACCCCCAGCTCTCGTACAGCCCGACCAGCTTGCCGTGTCTGTCGCGAGCGTACACGTCGAGCGTTAGACGCCGCGCCGTTCCCTTTCGCGGAGCAATCCGCACCAAGACGCACCGCTTGGCGTCCTCCTCAGCCTCGAGGTCGATCCGGCGCACGCCCAGCTCCATCAGCGTGGCGCGGCAGGCCAGGAAGAGCACGCGCGCGAGCCCCAGGCCGCGCCACTCGCGGTTCACGGCCAGTGACTTGACGTGCGCCGCGCTCCCGCCGGCCTCGAGCGTGAAGACGATCTTGCCCACGGCCCCGCGCTTGCTCGCTGCTCAGCCACCACCGTCCACGTTAGCACAGGCTCACAGGCTCCACCCTCCATCATCGGCATATGTACACGCACGCACCTGTGAAGAGCACCCAGCGCAGCTCCTTCGTCCGCGCGTCGCGCGAGAACTCGAGCCGGAAGCGCGCGGCGCCGCCCACGACCGCGTCCAGCGCCGCGCGGCCGCCCAGCGCAGTCGCCTCCACCGCCTTCGTGCCGCTAGGGAGCGCCGTCACCGGCATGGCCGCCGTCGTCGCCATCGCCAATGTGGTGCGCACCAATGCGTTGTGTGGGCTTGTTGTCTGGTCAGAAAGTGCGGTGATGGTGGTGCCGTGGTTGCCTTTTTCAGGTTGCCTTTTGTGCTGGAAGGGAACTGATTGGTGGAAATGACGGCCTTTTGGGCAAAATGCGAGGCGTTGATTGGTGGAAGTGTCGACCGGAGGTGCAACTGCAATCACGCATCACAAGTGACGGGGCGAAAGGATGGCTCGCTCTGTTGTAAAAAAAAATGGTCCCGGAAGAGTGACAGTTCCCACCCTCTGTTAGTAACCGTTAGGTGACTCCGATGCGAAGAAAAAAAAAAATGCAGACGATTGGGTAAATCAACTGCGATTATCAGCAAATCGGTGGGTCAGACGAGGAATTTCTTTCGACTTTGAAGGTCGCGATTTTCCTCCAATCGACAACTCAGTATTACAAGCCTCTGACAAAGTCTTGGGCCTGTGACGACCAGCAGAGTTGCCCGAGGGGCAATTCTGCCGACAGGACACCGCGGTGGAGGCTCACCGGTTCGAGCACGCGAGCGAGAGCTACGCCAGCATGTCCTTGTTCTTGTGGAAGATTTTCCTCGCTGCGTTGATGTCTCGGTCGAGGCGGATCCCGCACGACGGACACTGGAACAGGGGGCTCGCGCCGAGGCCCTCGTTGATCTCGCCGCACCACGAGCACGTCTTTGACGTGAACTCTTCTTCACAGTCGATCAGGAGGCCGCC
>JAADYH010000378.1:0-23053 GCA_023338125.1 Phytopythium aichiense | reverse complement strand
GGTGACAGCACTTTTTTTATGCGTAGTCCAACTATCCGAGGTATTTGCACAGCGGCTCTCCAGTCTAAACCGTGATACTGTATCAGAGCAAACCGGACGACCCGACCTCAACCAACCCTCCCACGGCGATTCAGCCTTCGAGACCAATCTCAGCCATCAAGAACCTTGCCAACACGACTAGAGACGCATTGCAACACCGGGTTTCTGACTCCGTAGCAGTACGGACCAAGCGGCACATCATAGACACAACAGAATTGTTTTCAAGGTCAACATCCGTCTTCATTCAAGACTATCCTGTCCTACGGCCTACACATGCAAATCTTATTTCCTACCCTACTGCGGATGTTACCGATCTCGCTACGCTTCATCATGGTCATCGTCGTCGTCGTCTTCACAAGAAGCGAGGTTTTCATCCTCATCGCCTCCCGCCTGTTGGCTTACACGCTGTTTTCTTATTACGGCGACGACCACTGCAATTCGCAGAGCCGCAAATACTCTTGAACCACAGCGAGGATCCGTAGTGCACGTTAACCTCCTCACCGCTCTCGATCTAGCGCAATGCTGTCATTAGCAACTTTGGCTTGGTTGCAACATACAGCTCTTCGAAATGAGTGTTGGGGCTGCAGCTGTCATGAACAAACTGCATCATCCCGCCGATAGAGTTCGCGACCAGGAACAACCGATTCTTGTTGCGCGACAAATTCTTCAGCACATCCGTGTAGTACTTGGTATCGCGCGGGTCGACCGTAGTCAGCCTGCCGGCATACGGCCTGATCACCCTGTCCTCGCGGAGCATTCTTCCCAGGAAAACATCGATGCTAGTCGGAGTGCCCTTCAATTTGAGATCACAATCGTCACGGAACCGTCTTCCACACGTAGGAGACGGCGCTTCACAGGTCTCAGGAGTGCACAAATACGTACTCTTCAGGTCGCTGCACTCCTTTCCGTAGACGCGTTCGCAGCTGCAGGGCTCGGCCGGCACGTCTAAGTCAAAGGTCAACTGACTATTGTCAATGTAATCGAGACGCGGCACGTTGCTCGACCGCGGCACCGCCTCGCCAATAGGAACACTCAGCAACTGCGCCGAAGTGCGAGCAGCACTGGATCCTCTGACTGCAGCACCAGCGTATTAGTCTCCACCTTCAGCAATCCATGCACCGGGTCCGTTGCTCGCCTCCCATGTACGTACGCTGCCCTTCTCTTCGCGACGCTCTGCTTTCGCGACTTGCCTGGCGCTGTCTCGTATCGGGGCACCCGACGCTTCTCTTTTGACTGGGCAACACACGTCACGGGGGGCTCGATGACGATCACTTTGTGTTTGGCATCCGCCTCCTATTTCAGTCCGTAAATATTCAGATTAGCAGCACTTTTACAGCTATTTTTTTCTCAGTTTATGAAAAGATTTTCTCCAAGGTTTTTGCACTTTTTTCATAGTTTGAAACCCGTTTCTAAGTACGCTCTACGTTCGCACCGTCGTGTCTAAGTTCGCGAGCCAAGAGCGACTCTGTGGAACTTCCAAGATGGTGACCAGCATGCTGCGGCTCCTGCTGCTCCTGCTGCCGTTCATGCTGCCGCTGGCGCACGGCGAGGCCCCGCGCGCGTTGGTCAAGATGCAGCGCAGCAACCCGGTCGTGTCGGCCGTCGTGGACGGCGTGACGCTGCGCCTGGCGCTCACGACCGAGGTGGCCGGCGCCTGGGTCTGCCTCGACCTGGATACGAGCAAGGCCGGCGCCGCGGCGGATATCGACTTTGGTGCGGCACCACCTGTCCACATACCCCACTACCCATGCCGCAGACCTTAATCGTGCCGCTCGTACGTCCAGACTACGCGCGGAAGCTGCTGCGCGGTCAGCTGCACGGGCTTAAGCGGCACCCGACGCCGCGCGAGGTGCTCCTGCCGGCGTGGAACCGGTCGCGGACGACCAACGTGGTGTACTTTGGCCTGCAAGAGCAGCTCGAGGACGCGTCGGCCGTCGAGTTCTTTCTGCTGGGCGCCAACGCGAGCGGTTTCCTGGGCATTGGGCTGGCGGCGCAGCCGAGAGACGCGCTCGTCTGGTCGCTGCTGGAGGGCGACTACTACTCCTACGCGGGGATGGCGGGCGGCGGCAACCATACCGCGGAGCTGACGGTTGTGCCAGCTAGTGCTGGCGACTCCAGTGCTGTCCAATCGACCGCGACGACACAGTGGAGCGAGCCCGCGGGGCCGTCGCTGACAGCAGACAGCGCCAATCATCAAGATCTCTCCTTCCCGAGTAGGCAATGTCGTGCCCGTGGGTGGATGAAGGATCGGCGGTGACTGACGCTCTAATACGGCGCGTGTTGTGTCTTGCTGCTGCTCAACCAGTCCACAACCTGCACTTCCAGTGCCGCAAGCCGATGACGGACAGCGCCGAGTCGACGTGGACGGATGCGAGTAGCGAAGACGAAGAAGAGCTGGAAGACGACGACGGCGAAGATGAGCAAGCCCCCGCCGCGTCCGGAGGGAACAGGAGGACGGTGGACGTGTTTGGCGGCACGTCGGGCAACTGGGACGCCGTCGTGGACTTGAACTCGCCGTGCCTCGTGTTGCCGACCGAGTTCTACAGCGCGGTAAGCTCGATGCAAAGTCTCTTGGTCGAGCAGTATACCCTCGCTGACGCTGCTCTGCCGCTCCCCAAAGCTTGAGGGATGGATCGGACTCTCGTACAACGAGCGGCTGCGCGTGTCCGAGCTCCCTCCGTCGTCTTCACTGTCGGCTCGACCGCTGCCTGTGCTCTACTTCTCGCTCGCGTACGGCAGCCGACCCGTCGCGCTGCCGCTCGAAGCACTTGTTCTGGACCAGCTCCAGCTCAACTCGTCTGCTGGTGACGCCAGCTCATCGTCGTCTTCGTCGCAGAACATCACCCGGCGGCTGTGCATGCAGCGGTCGAGCTCAATCGTACAGGACGGCGCGACGATCTTCGCGGTGCTCGAGTCGGACGCGGGCACCGTCCAGCGCTACCGCATGCAGGGCTCGCTGTCTCTGCCGCTGTACAACATGGTGCAGGCACCGGTGGTGCTCGGCGCCATGGCGATCACGGCCATCGGCGGCATCTCGGTCAACGGCGCGAACAGAAGCTGCGCCATGTTGGTGCGGTCAGCGGCGGAGCTGGCAGCAGACGACCAAGCGGTGGCGACTTGCGCGGCGGAGCTGTCCGCGTGCATCGGCGAGCAGCAGTTCGTCGAAAGCACCAACGTGTGCGAAGGTAAGGCTGTCAAGTTGCTTGGTTGTGGGTGAGCGTTGTCTGATGGAGATGCTTGTGTTTCTCGACCAGACCCCGACTGCTCTCGCTACTACTTCCACTCGCTCGACATGGAGACCAAGCGCTGCGTCATCGTGCGTACTGCCACCGCCATCGTCTTCGCTTTCGCCCTTGCGAACATCTCTAACGTTTTGCGCGGATACGTCCCAATGACAGGACTCCTCGTGGCTGACGACGCTCGCGGTGACGTCGACGGCGTTCGTTGCGGCCGAGCTGTTCTTCTCCACGTCCATCCGTCGGCTTGTTCGAGGTGCTGCGTTGGAGGCGACCATGTCATGACACTAAGACCAGCCAGGATTCATTCGCTCGCAATGTGTATCGTATGGTATCTTCGCCAACCTGCGCTCGCTTCTATTTCGCCGCTGCTACTGCTGCTGCTGCTGCTCCAGCTCCTTCACGACCGGCCGAGGCTGAACCCCGGGCGACCGATCGCGACCTGCGTCTTCTTCTGCGCCGTGATCACCTTGCGGGGCTCGCTCTTGGTCGGCTTCTTGGTCTTCTTGACGGGTTTCTCCGTCGCCGTCGACGCCTTGGCTGCGGACTCGCCTGCGTTCTTCTCACCCGTGGTCAACTCCGAGGACCCGTTCTCGGTCGCCACGAACTCGCTGCCTCCACCCTGCTGCCAGCTGACGTGCACGCTGCTGCTCTGCTTCATGAGCTCGCGCAGCGCCACCGTCGCGTCCGAGCCGTACGCGAGCTCGAACTCGAGCACGAGCGCGCGATGCGCCGGGCGTTTGTCCTCGCCGGTCTTCTCGTCGCCTTTCCTATCGCTACTGTCGTTGCCGTCTGCGCTGCGCTTCTTCAGCAACCGGTCGACGTCGGTCTCGATGAGCGGCACGGTCGGGTCATCGTACCGCGCGAGGCGAAACGACACGCTGGTCGGCTTCTGGACCACGTGGCGGTAGTACCCGTCCAGCGCGAACTGCTGGCTGCCGTCCGGCTCGAAGTGCGCGCTCATGTCGATGCCGTCGGTCGCCAGCATCTTGCGGTACGCTACGCCCACGGCGTTATCCGGGTAGGCCACCGCGTGGCCCGGGACGGGGACCACCACGTCGTCGATCGAGTACTGCGCCACGTTCTCGGCCGTGAGCGTCGCCACCTCTTGCCGCACAACGCGCTTTGTAAGCGCCTTCTTGTGCTTTTTCCTTGCCGGTCCGCTCGCGTCGTCCTCGCTCGAGGACGCCACCAGCACGAGGTCGCCCACCATGGCCGCCGTCGAGTCAAACTCCTTGCTCATGCGAAGACTCGCCATCTCGTTCCACACGTAGTGCTGGTATGCCTCGACGTACGCCACGCGGATCGGCTTGGGCACGTTGCGGAACGCCAGCTCGTGCGCCTCGATGCCGTTCTGCTGCAGGCCCTCGAGGATCGCGCGCTCCGCTACCAGGAACGGTGGCAGCATGCGAAGCGCCGCCGCCACGTCCTTGTGCTGTCGGAAGTGCTCGCGCGCCTCACGGATTTTGGACGCCTCGCCCTCCTGCGGACGGAGCAGCAGCAGCACGGCCAGCTTGAAGTCCTTGCGCAGCATGGCGCGGCCGATCAGGTGGTAGGACGTTGGCCCCGTCGTGCCAAAGCGCGGCAGACCGAAGAAGTTGATGAACCCGTGCGCCTGCCAGGCCGCGACGGCGTCGCCCACCTGGCTCTCGGGCAGCACGTCTTCGTTCGGGAGCGAGCGGATCGCGACGGCGATGTGGTTGCCGCGGCAGTCGCCGAGCTGCAGCTTGTGGTGCGTGAACCGCAGGTCGCCGACCAAGTGCGCCTGGTCGTCGAGCGCGCGCGAGGACGCCGGCCTGAACACTTGCTGCGCGCGCTCCTTGGTCACGCGGTAGACCGTGCAGAGCTGCGTCGAGATGCCGCGCTTGTCCTTGGCGTCCGCGTACGAGAAGAGCGAGACCGGCACCTTGAGCGCCGCGGCGAGCTGGTTCAGCACCACGCTCGTGTCCTTGTTGCGCTTGTACAGCGTGAACTGCAGGTAGTCGGCTGCATGAGCACAAGTCAACACGTACTGGTTAGAGGACGGTGCTCACTGACCCACACAAGGCGTCCAAAGACGATCACGCACGCTGTCCGACGGGCCAGTCGCGCCGCGCGTCGCGCTCGCCCGGGATGAGCTTGGTCGCGAACGCGGGGCGAACGCGGATGACGGACGTGTCGCCGCCGATGTTGAGCGTGTCGGCGACGATGCGCGAGCTGCCGTAGCGCCGCATGCTCTCGTGGATGAAGACGCGGTCGGCCTTGTCGTTCAACCCGCCGATGTAGAACGTCAGGCCCTCGGAGGCGGCCGCCGCGGCCAGTGCGGCACTCGTGCGGTCCCCACCCACTGCCGAGGCGGCCGCCGCCGGGGTCGCCTTGGCCCCCGCGCTGCCATTGCCGCCCGCGTGCTCCTTGCGCTCGGCGTCGAACTTGGCGCGCGCCTCCTCGACCTTGGCCAGGAACTCCTCGAACTCCTTGCCCTTCTTGGGGCCGATCTCCTTGGCCACAAGCAGCACGAGCCGCCGCAGGTTGTACCGCTCCTGCGCGGCGTGCGCGCGCTTGCTGTTGTCGCTGCCCGCGCGCTGCAGCTTCCGCCCCAGCACGCGCAGCACGATCTCCGTGGCGCTGGCGGGCTTCCTGTCCTTCTTCTCCGCGTCCTGGTCGTCCCCGGCGCCGGCGCCGAGCAGGAAGGCGAGCACGAGGTGCTGGAAGGCGGTGGTCGCCCCCTTGGGCTTCTTGGCCAGCGCCTGCAGCTGCACGCGGCGGCCCGAGCGCGAGAGCTCGTGCACCACAAAGTCCGAGAAGCGCTGCTTGAGCACGCCCGAGAAGCCCGGCTGGCGCTCGTCCAGGAAGCCGCTGATGCCCACGACTTCCTCGGCGATGCTCACCATCTCGTAGTCGTTGTACCCGTCGCCCTTGAACCACAGCGCCGGGCGTCCGGGCGGCCCTCCGCCGCCGCCGCCGCGCCCACCGCCACCGCGGAAGCGCCCGGACCCCCTTCCACCACCCGAGGACCCGCCGTGGCGCCCGTGGTGCCCGTGGAACTGCCTCCGCGCCTCCATCCTGCCGCCTTCCGCGTGCTCGCCGGTGATGCAGTGAATGGACCTGTGGCGGCTCCATTTCGGCCGAGCATTCATAAGAGTGACGGGTCACTCTATTCCACGCACTTCGCTACCCGCACTTAGCGCGTCAATATACGCACTTATCTCGATAATTGCGCACCTTGTGGACCTGAGGCCCCCTTCCGGCCGACAGCTCCAGAGCCATGGGAATTCTCGCTGCATTCCACGTCTTCCCCTGCTCGAGTCGCTCGCTCTCCGTGCCGCGACCACGCAGCCCTTCGAGTCACCCAAAGCACCCAGCGCTGCCTCTCAACCCACGTCTCCGGAGCCCATGGCCGAGTCGGCGGACAAGCAGCGCGCCGAGGCGCAGCTGCTGCAGACGCTGGCGGCGGACGGACAGATCGCCGACTCGTTCGCGTACGCGCATGCGCGCGGCGTCTCGCACGAGCTCGTGGTGGGCGTCATGAAGTCGCTGCTGACGGACGCGTTCGTGACCGACACGGAGCTGTCCACGAGCTTCTACGTGCTCAAGGACGAGGCAAAGGGGTTCCTGCTGCACGGCTCGCCGGAGGTGCAGGTGTTCAACGCCATCCCGAGCGGCGGCGTCGACCGCAAGGCGCTCGAGGCCGCCGTCGGCGCCGCCGTGCTCAAGGTCGGCCAGGGCGCGTGCATGAAGAACAAGTGGATCCGCCTGGACAAGGCGGACGGCAAGATCTACCGCAATGTGGACGCCGTGGCGGACGACGTGACGGAGCTGCTGCACCGCATCGAGCAGGCCGACGGCGCGCTGTCGTCCGTGACGCCGGAGGAGGCGAACGCGCTCAAGCGCCGCAAGCTCGTGGAGATTCGCACGCGCAAGTCGTACACGATCGCGAAGGGCCCCAACTTCTCGGTCCAGCGCAAGAAGCAGGCGGCCGGACTCACCAAGGAGATGCTCGAGGGGTGCGTGACCTGCCGTGGCGTGTGCTTGACGCCGACGCTGACGAATTGCTGTGCTGCGTGGTAATGACCAGCGAGGCGTGGAAGAAGGAGACGTTCAAGCCGTACAACTTCAACACGATGGGCCTGACGGTCGGCGGCGGCCACCTCCACCCGCTCATGAAGGTGCGCGCCGAGTTCCGCCGCGTGCTGATGGACATGGGGTGAGTGCGAGCGACGGCCGGTCATCAACGCGCGGAGGTGGCGACTGACACGGTCTGGACGCTGCAGTTTCCAGGAGATGCCGACGAACCGCTACGTCGAGAGCAGCTTCTGGAACTTCGACTCGCTCTTCCAGCCGCAGTCGCACCCGGCGCGTGACGCGCACGACACGTTCTTCCTCACGCGTGCGTTACCTTGGCGTCGCGTGTGGACCAATCCGTCCCGTGCTAACTTGGCGGTGACCGCTGTGCTCAGAGCCCGCGAGCTGCCTGACGGTCCCGGAGGACTACTACAAGCGCGTCGAGGACATGCACGAGAACGGCGGCTTCGGCTCCATTGGGTACGTCCGTGGCTCTTCCTCACCGCATCACCTTCTCCCCAGTGTGATCAACGCTCACGCCCTTCTCCCTTTGCTGACAGCCACGGCCGCGGCGCGTTCAAGCGCGAGACGTCGATGAAGAACATCCTGCGCACGCACACGACGGCCATCTCGGCGCAGATGCTGTACAAGCTGGCGAACCAGCCGGGTGGCTTCACGCCGCAGAAGTACTTCTCGATCGACCGCGTGTTCCGTAACGAGAACATGGACGCGACCCATCTGGCCGAGTTCCACCAGGTCGAGGGCGTGGTGGCGGACTACGACCTGTCGCTGGGCGACCTCATCGGCGTCATCAAGGCCTTCTTCGAGAAGATCGGCATCACGCAGATGCGCTTCAAGCCCGCGTACAACCCGTACACGGAGCCGAGCATGGAGATCTTTGCCTTCCACCCGGACCTCAACAAGTGGACGGAGATCGGCAACTCGGGCGTCTTCCGCCCGGAGATGCTCCGCCCCATGGGCCTGCCCGAGAACGTGCGCGTGATCGCCTGGGGTCTGTCGCTGGAGCGTCCGACCATGATCAAGTACCGACTCAACAACATCCGCGACCTCTTCGGCCACAAGGTCGACCTCGAGCAGACCAGAACAGCCAAGCTCTACCGCTACTAGGCGCGCGAGACCCGACACTCGCCACGCTGCCGCTTGTAGCCACGAAGGTTGACGACAGGGAGGAGGAAGATGGATGGATGCTAGACGTTTGTTAGTACTGCTGTGGGCGACAGCGACTAGCGAAGAGACCCACACGGCACGACCAGCTGACGAAGCAAGCACGGAATGCATACCTTGTGGATTTCTTTCGTCTATCAGCATGCCGAGCTGCAACTTCTCTCCGTGTGTGCTGTCAGGAAGCCTTGATGTCGCCGCATGCCAGAACGCACGTCATCTCATCCAACACGGCAGGATTGACGAGAGCACAGCGAAACGAGCAGCCTTGGCTCTAATATCGTCGGCTGCCCGAAGTGCTTGTGGCTGCGGCTTGGACGTCCCGTTTCCCATTGACGAGGGAGAGAACAACGATCATAAAGCGTCGCGAGGCCGTTTAGTAGCCGAGCTCCGACGCGATCCGCTTTGCCTGCTCCCAGAACAGGAAGGTGAAGATCGTGTGTGGCCCAAGCCGGAAGTAGTGCGCCGCCCAGCCCTTGTAGAAGCCGCGGATGCCCTCTGCGCGCATCGTCTTGACCAGGCAGTCGAGCACGCCCGAGTACAGTGCACCCTTGCCGTTCACCACCTTCTGACTGTACAGGCGCGTCGAGACCACATCCATGGGGTTCATCGCCGTCGTGACCACCAGGCCGGTCACGACACTCGCTGGCGTAGCAAACAAACGGGGTGAGCATCTTGACGCTCAAGGTGTGGGGACAACTTGGGGGGTGACTCACATCCAAGCTGCAGCTTGATGCCGTCCTCCACGCCCGTGGCCATGACGAGGTGCTTCGCTTGCGTGTACGTCGCCAGCTGCGTGCCCGAGCCGATCTACACACCCGTCGCAACAGGTCGAGGAATGCGCGTGAGATACCATTGCCTGGGCGACAACACCGACAACGGAGATCGAACGCACCGCAACGCGCGGGATGGCGGCGGTGGAGCCGCGGTAGAGCCCCTTGAAACCCTCGCTCTTGAGGATCTGGCGGAAGCCGTCAAACTGCGCAGCACGTTGATCCACACATCGTCACACACCCATCCGCGGAGCAAGCAAACCCTCGACAGACAGAGGACGTACCATGCCGTTGTACACGTACTGCGCGTTGATGGTGGCGGAGGAGCTGGCCGCCTGGATGCGCGCCTTGACGAGGAAGAAGGGGCTGCCGATGAAGGCGCCGATCATGCCCGAGGTGGCGGCGGCGCAGATGTTGCGGAGCGGGAACGAGTAGTGCGTCGGGTCCGTGGCGCCGTAGACCTTCTGCAGCGGCTCGAAGAGCGAGAGCCGCGGGCCGTTCATGAAGACCTGGTACGAGATGCCCGGCCCGAGCCCGCGCTGGATGCCGCGCACGCCCTCGGTGCGCGCGATCGTGTAGAAGGCGTGCACGAAGTTGTTGTAGCGCACGACGGGCGCCGCGCTGGCCGCCTTGACGGCGTGCGCCAGCTCGCCTTGCAGCTGCATGCGCGTCTTGACCACCTCCATCGGGTTGGACATGACGCACGCGCAGCTCGTGGCCGCGCCCGCCAGCACGAACTCCATGAAGGCGCCGCGCTCCGTCGCCATGATGGTCGGAAGGGCGGGCTCGTTACACTTGGGTTTTGAATGCGAGACCCGCCAGCTCGCGTGCGTGGTCCGAGGTCAAAGTTCAAGTGATGTTTGTGATCTCGCACCTGGTGAGAAAGTGCGCACGAAACATCTTGGGATTTGTATGTGGAGTGATTGAACAGGAAAATAAGACGGAAAAGGAGGTGACGCGAAGGTGCCCGATGATTGCTCAAACAGCAACCCAGTCAATTGCACGCATACATACTCGATTAAGTACACAACTTCCCTCGATAAAGTCTCCGATAGGAACGCGAAAGGACGCGAAGAGCTTTTTGACAGGCATCACATTTGCATTGGAAGATCGACAGCAACGCGGCAATGCAGGAAGACAATCAGTGCGTGTGGTTATGCTACAGCCGTGACGGCCGAGGCCGAGCAGCACCGGCCAGGCTACATGGAGTTCATCTTGAGCTTGAGGAAGACGGCGCCCGTGAGGAAGCCGAGCAGACTCATGCAGCCGCCGACGAACACGGGCAGCTTGTAGCCGAGCGACGTCTGCACGAGCGCCGTGCCGACGACAAAGTTGAGGAGCTGGCCGAAGCAGTTGGCCGAGTTGATGGCGCCCACGTACATGCCAATGTCCTCCTCCGGGCCGAACACGTGGATGATGACGGGCACCAGCAGCGCGAACAGGCCGTTCTGCGAGATGCCGCAGGCCGCCACCACGAACACGTCGAATGTGAGGTCCTTGGACCACGCCATGCCCAGCAGGAGCAGCTGGGGCGCCACCGACACCGTCAGCGTCCACTTGGCGCCGATCGTGCGCACGAGGACTGGCAGCGCCCAGGCAAAGAGGTAGCCGACCACGTTGAAGAGCAGGTCAGCGCGGCCGCCCGCGATCGTGACGCCCTCGTTGTACGCGAGCTGCTGCTCCGAGCAGGCGTCGCCGCACGAGTCAGCGTTCTCAGCCGAGCCGCCGTACACCTCGAGGCCGAAGAACTGGCCCTTGTTGCCGTTGTACGCCGTGTAGCCGTACTGCACGAAGAAGAACATGACGCAGTACGCCACTAGCACGCTCGGCAGTGTGCGCAAACCCGTCCAGATGGACCCGAAGGCCACCGCGATGCTCTTGCACGTCGACATTTGCTCCACTTGGCTCTTGTCCAGCGGCGTCTCTTTGCCAAAGATGCACGCGACGCCGACGCAGACCGCCATGACGACCGAGAGCATCCCCATAAAGGCGTGGATCGAGTTGTACGCCGCGCCGAAGAACTCGATGTAGCCGGCCACCAGGATCGAGCCGAGCGTCGACCACGCCTGGCCCAGCGCAGCGCCGGTCGTCTGGCGGTCCCCAGCAAGATCCGCGATCAACAGCATGGCGGGCGTCTGCACGACGTTGCACGTGATGTCCATCCACAGGTAGAAGAACACGGTGAAGAACGACGTCCAGGTGCGGTCTGTCGGCTCGCCCTCGGCGCCCGAGCCGTGGTCGCCGAGCGCGTCACCAATCTCGCGCGTGTAGCCCATGAGGATCCAGCAGATGACGCTTCCGACGGCGGCAGTGATGAGGAACGGGCGGCGGCGACCCCAGCGGCTCGTGCAGCGGTCGCTGAACACTCCGATGCTCGGACCGATGATCGTGCCGCAGACCGGGCCGATGTACTGCGTGATCTGCACGGCGAAGCTGGGCAACATGGTCTGCAGGTACGGCCCGAGAGCGGCCCACTGCGCCGACCACGCCATCTGCAGCGCCATTCGGGGCAGCGACACGGCCAGCAGCAGCCAGATCGACGGGTAGTTGCCGGCCGGGCTGTCGCCTCCAGATGCCATGGACTTGCGCTTGGGCGACGCGTGCGAGTCGTAGCCTGGGGCACCGGCCTCGATGTTCTTCATGGCGATCAGCGAGTTGACCGAGCGGCGAGAGGGTGGAGCGGATTGGAGTATTTGATGTGGGAGTGCGAATTGAAGAATGAGATCCCTCACCGAGTGAGCGAGCTGCTCAAGCGACTTGTCGAGCCTCGTTGCGCTGACTTGTCCGTCGGGTAGTCGCACGTGGTACGAGGCCGTGATGTTTTGGCGCGTGGACGCAGTTGGCACGGCGCTGCTTGTGGTTCGTGGACGCAGTCACCTCCATGTGGTTGCACTTCAGAAAGAAGTCTGGTCACAGCCGCGAGGCCGTATGGCGGACGACCGGATGGTCGACGTGTGGTGTGGTGTCCACTGTGCCGGTGCATTACGTCCCTCTGATACTCTGTGCGTTGGTGGCTTTCTCTGCGTGTGGAGCTGCCAGCATGGAAAACGCAGGAGAGAACGATCCTCGAGTCATCAACGTGTTGTGGATGGTGTTGAAGGTCAACTGCCATGGTATTCACAGCGTAGGAAGCCAAAACTGGGTTTGCGAATGCTCGTCTAGGAAGCCGCGGCAGTGTCCTGGTCATCATCTTGCAGCTCCAAGTGGATATCAGCTTCCGCGATGTACGGAATCGCCTCGATCGCTCTGCGTTTAGCGGACACCAACCATATTGGGGTGAGAAAACCGACAACACGCTTCGCATATCATCAACCACGGACGCGGAAACTTACTTGCGAGCTCGCTTGGCGACGGTGTGCGCGTCTCCGACCTTGAGGTCTGGGTGCACGAGGATGGCGACGTCGACGACAGTGCCGTTGCCATTGATGTACGGCATCCAGTGCGTGTTGATGTGTGTTGTACCAACGATCTCCGGGATGCACGCGAGCGCCTCGTGGACGTCAGTGCGGATCTCGCGGTACGGTCGCATCTCCTTCTCGGTGCTAAACCGACCGGCAGGTCGATTCGAGGCATCTACAGAGACAACGAACGAGCCGAAGTTGCATTTCTCAAAGTCAGTGCAATACCAACCAACTCGACGCAATGCATTGCGCAACTTACCGAACTGGACGTCGATGTCCACGAGCACCTCGGACACGTCGGGGACTTGGCTGAGGATTTGTGTCCGAACGCGCTCACTGACCTATCATGTGCAAGCATTGCAGGCAGGTTACACGCGAGTGCTTTGACATCGGAGATGGCAAGTGCTCTCGCACCTGCTGCGCCATCGAAATGCTAGTCCGAGAGTCTAACTGTTGAGCCGAAGAACACGTCATGAGTTTTCTCGGCAGAACGGTTCATGAATGGAAGCAGCGAGACGTACGTGAACTCGCAGATCCACCAGCGTGTACGGCCCCATCCGACGAGCTCGAACTTGGGAGACATGAAGGACGTCGTCCACGTTTCGAGACTGCAAGCACAGTTCACCGATGGTAAGAAGAGCTCAAAACTATCAACCAGGTGAGCAGTTTGCCACGAAGCTCACCACTTCGTTCAGCGTCTCTAGTACTTCCGCCTCGACGGCGTTGTCCGTGAGCTCCTGTACGCTGCAACGACATAACAGGATGGACTCAATGTGAAGGCTACGTAGCGTCGTTGGAAGAACGAGTCAACACACCTGTCAAGGCAAACCTCTGCTCCTGTCTTGACGATCATTGCCGACACCGCCACGCCAGCCACTGCGTAGGGAGGACAAAAAGCGGTGTGGTCTTAGACTCGCTGGGCCGTATACCTATAAGCAACGCTGCTGGCTTACGAGGGTCCAGCAGGGGAATGCCAGCCATGGAGCCAATGATGCCGCCTGTACGATGAAGCGAGCTGATGTTAGGCCGTCGCTGAGCCTTGAAAGCCGCCGCTTCAAAGAGACGTACCCATGGCAACGACCGACGAGATGGCGTCGGTCCGGTGGTGCCACGCGTTCGCGATCAGCACCTTGCTGTTCGCCTGCTTCCCGACCTTCACCGTAGCATGGTATAGCCATTCTTTAGCGGCGATCGACGCGGCCGCGGCTCCTGCTGCCAACGCCCACTGCGTCTTGGCGTCGAGATCTGCTTGGGTGGAGCTTTACGCATCAGCAACGGCTTTGAAGTACTGCAGTCAACCATCAGCAAGCGCACAACTTACGAGGGAGCATGGAGACGGAGAAGTCGGGCACGCTGGTCGCGGCTGTGCCGGCCCAGATCTCCTGCAAGGTCTGCACACCGTCGGCTCCGATGCCCAGCCCCGCGAGCACCAGGATCGCGCCGACCGACAAGGACCCGACAGCCTCGAACTTGCCGTATCCGTACGGGTGCTGCGGGTCCGGCGGCAGGCGCGCGATGCGGACGCTCCAGAGCGTGACGACGTCGGACAGCAAGTCGGACAGCGAGTGCGCCGCATCCGCCACGAGCGCGCTCGAGTGGATGGCCGAGCCGAGTGCCCCCTGTTGGAATCCCAACAGACCGGTCAGTGCCTCGACTTGGACACTGAATGGACGTCGCCGAGAACTGCTGCCCCACCTTGGTGACGGCCATGCCCAGGTTCACATACATGCCGAGGCGCGTGATCTTCATGGCCTCGGTACCCTGGCTGCTCTGTGGCTGCCTGTCGCTCGGCGCAGCGCACGGCAGCGCCTTGCTCGCGTTGAAGTCCCGCCACTGGCAGCGTGTCACCGCGAGCGCCTTCCGCCTGCATCTGTCGTTGCCGCTGCCGTCGCGCGACAGCGACGCGAAGACGCTCGAGCGCGTCCCCTGGCACGCGCGCCGCCACATTCGGACTGGACGAGCACGGACTGCCGCTGTCTGTGGGCGGAAGGAGTGGAAGTGTCAAACTGGCTGGTCGGCGGTCTCGCCAATGAGCGATGCGAGCGCCACGCACTTGTGCTGGTCTCTTTTGCACAGGAAAACCTGAGGTCCCAGGATTATAGCGTCCATGACTTCATATTCGCACTAAATTTGATATAGTAGATGTTCACAATGTCTTTTAAAATATCAAGATTCTCACTTGTGGGAATTTATATTTTGGCCCACCTTTTGTCAGACCATTTACATTTTCATCTAAATTACATTAATAGCAGGCATTTTTGTCTAAAATTCAATCTCGCCGGATTGCGAAGCTGATTCAACTAAGCGTGCTGGTACGGTACGTCAGTCCTCCATCTCCCCCCGTCATCGACAGTACATTTAGGATCTGGAAGTGGTACATTTAGCTGTTTGCCCAAAGTGACAGAATATGTAGTGATTGTTCCCAATATGATCCATATCGAGGTGGAGGAATCACGAGGTTGGCTCCATGGTGGCGGGATCAATTCCACCAACCATTTGTATTTTAGCCGCAACTTTCTTCCTGAACTGACAATAGAGGGTTCACTGGCGCACGACTGCATGGCATTTGTGCAACTGCAAGAAGCAGCCACCAAGAACGACGGGTGGCGGAACGAACATGGTCAGCGCCAAGTGCGGATTCCATGCATGGATGTCCCCAGTGTGGGAATGCATGCAAAGTGCTTGGACCGGTGAGCGAAGGTGTCCGCGACGTGAGCGAACGGGCGCGTCGCCAAGATCCGCCGTCGATTCCGATCGCCGGTTGGACGCCGAGCGTTTTGTCCAGCGCCAGATTCGTGGTCTTGGCGACTTTTTCGAGGTTGCCTCCCTTTTTTCGTCCCCGTGACGGCGCTTTGTCGTCGCGCGACACACGCCGTCGCTTGCAGAATAACGCGCCGTTCTGCACGGAAGCATGTGGGCGGCGGGTTGACTTGATCTCAGTAGGAATGTGCGGAAGCCACCTGTCGTGTGGCCCGCATCTTATCGTCCCCTGTCGAATCGACTTGGGTCCAGTATGCCGCACCCTCCCACACACCAGTGCTCAGACCTTTTCCCCTGTTTCTTTCGACCTGTCTGCGACATCTGTCCAGGCGCGAGGTTCCTGTACGTCGGTCACGCGCGTCACGCTCCCGTCGAGGTTTTGGACGCGTGGACGAGGTTTTTCCTCTTCCTGCGGTTTTCTTCTCTCCCCCTCTCTCTCCCTCTCCCTCCTCCCGTTCCTCCTGCCCACCCGCCCGGTCCTCCACGCCATCAATAAGCAAACAGCCGGGTCGCGCGCAAGTCCAGACAGAGTGGTGGTCCGCGAGAAAGGCAGGCAAAGGCAAAAGGGAAAGCAGAAGCGGCCGCGCGGCACCGGGAAACGCCACGTGTAACGCGGACATGGCGACGCCCAAGATGGAGGAGAACAACACGGTGCGTGCCGGGGCGTCGGACGGAAAAGAGGGAGGAGGAGGACGATAGCGAACTGACAGGACGGTGGTGGTGATGTTTTGTTTTTTTTTCGGTGGCGTTCATTCAGCTCGGGAGGCAGCTCTCGGCGGCGAACGAGGAAGCGTGGCTGTCGCTGGGCCGCATCGCGGAGATGATGGGCGACGACGAGAACACGATGATCGCCTACGAGAAGGTGCTGTCGCACAACCGGCTGAACGCGACGGCGCTGTTCGCCATCGGCTGCTGCTACGAAAAGGTGGAGGACTACACGAAGGCGGCCGACTGCTTCCGCGGACTCGTGTCGCTCAACGAGCAGAACTCGGACGCCTGGGGCCACCTCGGCTACTGCTGCCTCATGATGAACGACCTCACGAGCGCGCACACGGCCTACCAGTACGCCATGTACAACAACCCCATGTCCCAGAAGGACCCCAACATGTGGTACGGCATCGGCCAGCTCTACGAACGCCTCGGCTCGCTTGAGCACGCGCAGGAGTCGTTCGAGGCCGTGCTGCGCTTCGAGCCGAACTTTAACATGGCGCTCGAGGTCAAGTTCCGCCTCGGGATTATAGCCAAGCAGCGCGGCGACTACGAAGGCGCGCTCGAGCGCCTCAAGTCGGTGCTGCACGACGTGCAGGCTAACGTGCAGACGACGGACATGGCGAGCGACATCTGGACGCAGATTGGACACGTGTACGAGCTCAAGGACGAGATCCAGCTCGCCAAGACGTCCTATTTAAAGGTGGCTGAGCTCAACCCGAGCAATGCCAAGCCGCTGCAGCAGCTCGGTTGGCTCTGCCTCAAGCACAGCGAGCACGCGCCCGCGATCGACTACCTCAAGAAGGCGGTGGCGCTGGACCCGCAGGACGGCAAGGGCTGGTACCTGCTCGGACGCTGCTACATGGCGGTCCATGAGTTCGAGGAGGCCTACGACTCGTACAAGCACGCCGTCACGACGGACTCGCAGAACCCGAACGTCTGGTGCTCGCTCGGCGTGCTCTTCTACCAGCTCAACCAGCACTTGGATGCTCTGGACGCGTACTCGCGCGCGATCAACATCAACCCCAACATTTGCGAGGTCTGGTACAACGTCGGCACGCTGTACGACACGTGCAACCAGACGAGCGACGCGCGCGACGCCTACCAGAAGGCGGCGGAGCTTGGCGCTGATGCGCAGTTCATCCGCGAGCGTCTGGACCTGCTCCGCGCTCGTGAGACCGGCCAGTCAACCATCGGCATGGCGGGCGCGAACTCAGCGCCTGGCCCGTCGGAGCCGCCCACGACGTCGCCCATGCCGACGTTCTCGTCGCGTCCGACGCCCGAGACGCAGCAGTATCCCGTGCAGCAAGGCACCCCTCAAGGCGGCAACCCAGCGAATGGAGCTCCGGGTCCGCAGGGTATCCCCATGGGCCACATGGTGCGCGGCACGTCCGGGGAGGCTGCTATGATGAGCAACCCGGCGGTGTCGAGCTCGGCGCCTCCCAACGGCGTGGACTCGAACGGCATCCCCACGAGCGGCAGCATGGGCCCCGGCCGCATGCCTGCCGGCAGCGCCAACATGAACATGCCGCGGATGCGCACTCCCATGAACGGCATGATGCCTCGTGGCGGTGTGATGAGCGGCATGGTGCCAGGCATGCAGCCGCAGCAGGTGCAGGCTCACCACGCGCAGGCTCAAGCGCAGGCCCAGGCCCAGGCTCAGGCGCAAGCCCACGCGCAGGCCCAGGCTCAGGCGCAGGCCCACGCGCAGATGCAGGCGCACCACCACGCGCAGATGCAGGCTCAGCATCACGCACAGGCGGTGCAGGGCCACCACGTGCCGCAGGGAGACCGCCGTGGGATCCCTGGCCGCCCGATCAAGGAGGAGAGCAAGGTGGGCGGCATGCGGTACGCTATGGATGGCGGCGACCGGAAGATGCAGGGCCCTCCGCAGCGCCTGGCGGGTCTGAACCCGAAGAACCTTGGCGCGCCCATGCCGCAGGGCGGTCGCCGTGACCGCTTCCCGATCCCGATGAGCGAGCCCAAGCACCAGCACCCGTCGCTGCAGCCGCCGCCCGGCCGGCGGTGAAGGACGACGATCAAGTGGCGACGGACCCGTCTGGTCTTGTGTTCTCAATAGCGCGGCTAGCTTTACCTTTGATCTTGTGTGCGCGTGCGTGCCGTCGTCGATGTCCGGAGGAGAGCAAGCGAGCGAGCGAGGAAACAGTAGGAGCAACAAGTGAGTGAAAGCCACCGGCTAGCGACCCGAGGACGATCGCAACGCGGAGGGGGCCAGAGGCTCGGGTGTCCCGCGTATTTAGGAATAGCACAGCGGAACGCTCCAATTCGTTCTTCTCTTCTCATCTCTCGATCGTTCGTGACGCCGACGCACAAGCAGTGGCGTCAACTTGGTTCATTACGAGGTCATGCATGTCCATCAGCTCTCTCTATCTGTCTCGGCGGACCGATCTACTTCTTGGGCTGGCGTTGGCGGACGACCTTGCCCTTGGGCACCGCGGCCTTGAGGAAGCGGCGCGCCTTATCGGACGGTGCCTTCTGCCCGGGCTTCTGCAGCTCCTTGGGCGGGCCCGACGCCTGCGCCTTGGCCGCCAGCTTCTGCTTCTTGGCGTCCGGAAACATGTACGTGTCGGGCTCCTCGCCAACCTCCTGCCGGTAGTACTCGGCGTCGTCCAGCTCCGAGTCGTCGTCCTTGTCGCCGCCTGGCGCCTGTCCGTCCTCGCGCTGCTGCTTGCGCTCCAGCCGCCGCTGCTTCTTGGCGTCCTTGACATCCTTCTTCTTGGCCACGTTGGCGTCCTGCTCCTCACGGCGCTTGCGCTTGAGGGCCAGCGCCGCCTCGCGCTTGGCCTTGGCCTTGGCCGACTCCTCCGGCGTCTTGGAGACTGGAAGGCAAAGTCAGCGTGAGTCCACTGGCCATCATCACCACCATCCACTGCAGAGCACGCACCGTAGGCGTGGTAGAGCACGTCGCCCTCGCAGATCTCGCGCTCGACCTTGGTCAGCTTGAGCGTCAGGCGTGGGCCGATCTCGCTCAGGCGCACGGCGCTCTTCTCGCTCTTCTGGTTGCCGCGACCGCGGAACGAGTCGGGCAGCGTCACGTGCGCCTCCTCGTCGTCCACCTCGCTGTCCGACGTGCTGCCGGCGCCCGCGCCGTTCCCCAGCACGTACTCACTGATGTCCTCCAGCTTGGCCAGGTTGGGCACCTTGGCCTTGACGATCGTCTTGACGCTCTTGGACAACCCGAGGGGCGTAGCACGGATCACGTACTGACGGAACTCGACCGTGTCCGTCTCCTTCTCGTAGTTGAACAGCACCACGCGGCGACACTCGGACAGCTGTACGGTCTGCACGTCGATGGCCGGGAACATGTTCTGGAACGTCACGTTCATCAGCTTCACGTGGTCCTCCGTGCCCGTGAAATTGTTGAGCACCACAAGCGGCGTCGACTTGAGCGCAAGCTGTCGCCACACAGAGCACCGTCAGTCGTCGAGCACGGATAGAGAATAGAGAGAGAAGGCACGGAGACGCAGCGTATAGCGTACCGACGAGTCCACAGGCCGCCGGTGGATGAGGTGGACGTGGCGCATGAGCGAGTAGCCGACCACCTTGAACGACAGCGTGGGGCCGCGCGGGATGCGCGCGATCTTGAGGTTCGTGCTGTTCTCCGTGCTGGTGAAGAAGAGGAAGTGCGTCACGCCCATGGGGGCGGCCACGTGCACAAAGTCCTTGATCGTGTTCTTTCTGTTCCCGCGCAGCCGTCACCAGCGTTAGCATGAGCACAGCAGCAAGCAGGGAGGAGAGAGAGAGAGAGAGGGGCACACGCACCGCTTCTCGCGCAGGTTGTCAGCCGTGTACGGCGCCATGACGCGGCGCATGTCCTGCACGAGGCTCTGCACCACGCCCGGGACCTTGCCCATCTTGAACACGAAGCTCATGGGCGTGTCATCCTTCTCGTTGCCGGGCGCCTCCACCACGTGCGTCCTGGTCTTCCTCTATCGATCACAGGAGGAGATGAAGCGTCAGTTCCCACGCCAATCCGCGGCCGTTCCAGGCGCGCAGGGCCTCAAAAGGACTGCCAGCGAGCGAGCGACGTACTCTGCGTCCTCCCTTGCGCGGCATGGTGCTCTGCTTGGCTCTGGAAGCGTCGAACGAGCGCGCGCGCGGCCTCCACCTGCGTGCTTCTTGGCGACTCTCGCACCGTTTCGCGATTGATTGATTGTTGCTGGTTGACTGGTTGCCGAGGCCAATATTCTGGGCGTGCCACATTGAATTATAGTGCGCTCCACAATTTACCGTTGAGACGCTTCACTTTATGTCCCACACGGCCATATGGAACATCGGCGGCTTCGAAGTGAGACCGCCATCCACCAGCACCATGGGCCGCGCCAAGCTCAAGGCGCGGGCCGCACAGCGCTACGTGCCCGCCGCCGCGCAGGTCGAGACCGATCGGGCCGAGCGGCGGGCCTCAATCCTCGAGTTCCTCCCGCTGGAGCCGCCAAAAGAGTCACAGGAGCCACAGGGGGTGCAGGGACAAGAGGCGGTTGTTGCTGCTCCGAAGAAGACGCAGCCATGCCTGGTTGAAGCGCCGACGCCCTCCGAGTGTTGGTCCCAGCCGCCCGTTGTGGACGCCGACAGCAAGCGTGGGGACGTTGAAGGCAAAGAGGAGGTCGTTCAGCTCGACGGAGACGATCTGGGCGGCGACGACAGCGCGCAGTGCGTCTATTGCCTGCCCAGGGTGACGCTGAGGCGGCCGGACGGTGTCGCGGTCGACGTGATGGCTGCCGCCTTGGCTGGCGGTGGACAAGCGGGGGTGAAGACGTCGCTGCATCTTGGAGGAGGCAGACGAGCGATCGACCCATTGCGCCCCGTGCTGTACATGGACGTGCACGGCGGGCGGATGAGGCTGGAGGGCCGGCTGGTGACGACCCGCTCGGCCCACATCGCGACGCTGAGCGTTTCCAAGGGGGTCAAGGGGGAGGAGAGGGAGGTCCAGCTGCGAGATCGACTCCCGGGTGTCGCCGTGTTCCATCGGCTCGAGTGGCTGGGCTCGGTCGACGACAACCCGACGGAGGAGGCGCGCGCGTTCCCGGACAGTATCGAGGTCGAGGTGAGAGGCTTCGGTGTCGTGTGGGGATGCTATTGGTTCTTCTTGAGCTCACATGAAGGTGGGTGGCGGGTGACAGCTCCCCTTGGATGAGCAGCAAGGCAACTTTGCTGCTGATGCCTTCGAACAACTTGCCGGGGACATAACAGAGCAGCCGCGGAAACGCAAGCGACACGAAGGAGACGGCCACCAAGGTGAGTGCGGCATGTTCTGTGCGACTGCGAAGGGTGTCGATGCCCGTGCCAATCACCACTGACGCTGTCGTCGCTGACGTAGTCAAAGGAAGAGCCAATGCTTCCAACTGCAAGACAAAAGTGCGGATGGCGACGGTGGACAGCGATGGCGAGCAGCTTTCACGAGAGACCTCAGCAGAAGCGGAGGTTGACTTCGCGAGCGATGAGCCTGCAGCTACCCGCCTGCTGTCACCCTCGAAAGAAACAGGAGTGACAGTGATGACACCGCCAGAAGACGCTGCCCATTTCCTTGATCGCGATGCAACCCCAGCGAACTCTCCTCTCAGGTCGGCCGAGAACAACGGACAGCGCGAGAAAGCGGTGACACAGCCAACTAAAGTCGACGAGCCGCTCGGTGAGTGGGCGTTCAGCCAAAGTGACGCTGTGGATAGCGAGAGCGAGTCAAGTAGCTCGCGCAGCCCGAGCCCGGCGCGCACACGGCGGACAGGGAAGCGCCGCCACAAGTTTGGCACGAACAACAGCGACGAGGACCCCGACTGGACAGAGAGCGTGGACCCAACGAGTGCGGTGGAGAGCGAGGTCGAGTCGGAGTCGAGCTCTTCTACGTCGCGCAGCTCGACCTCCGCGGAGTTGCCTATGCCCAAGGCGAAGAGGAAAAGGAGGAGGGGGAGGGAGAACGCGCCACCGCCATCGACGGAGAGGGCAACGACACCACGCCCGTCGAAGAGGCCGATGCCGAGCGCTTCCGCAAACAACACAGCCACAGCGAAGCGGAGGCGAGAGCCGCGTCCTCACACACACAACCATGACGATGTGATCATCGTCTTGGACGACGATAGCGACGATGAAGGTGATCAAGCCGGTGAAGACGACGACACAAGGCATCAGCCGGGCAAGGAGAGCCGTCGAAGCGCTGCCGCTCCGCCATCCGAATCGGACGACTCCATTGAGCTCGTTCGGGTCGTGGAAGCGCCAGTGGCGAACCGCACACCTTCGGGGTCAGCCTCTCAGGGCAAAAGCGGACGTGGAGCGTTCCAGTGGCTCGCCAAGCCAGAGGCATCGGTGGAGAGCGAAGGCGATGAAGACGACGATGAGGCGATTGCTCGACCACGTCGGAGGGCCGCGCGCAAGCGGCCGCGCGTGCTCGACAGCGACGAGGAGCAGCAGGGGGACCAGCGCAGCAGCGGCGGTGGCGACTGGAGCGACGACGACGACGAGCTCGTGGACCAAGTGCTGAACACGCCTCGGCGAGCTATAGGATAGCCTAAGGACGGCTGCTATTTATCGAGAGACAACAATGTCGAGTGAGAGTCTCAACTGATCCCCATCAAGTTGAGACCACCCGGCTGCTGACGTGGGACGCTCACACACCTCATCAAGTGCTTGTCGTCGCTACACCGTGGCTCTTCTCTTGCCGCCCGCGTTCCCAACTGCTTCCCCTCTGCTTCTCGACTCGCGGCACCACTGCTGCTCCATTCTCCATTCCTCCACCAGCAGACCAGAGAGCAACCCCCACGACACCATGGCGACCACGTACGAGCCCAAGGTCTGGCTCATCACAGGCTGCTCCACAGGCCTCGGACGCGCGCTCACACTCGCGGCCCTCAACCACGGAGACAAGGTCATCGCCACGGCGCGCAAGGCCGCGGCCATCGCC
>JAADYH010000377.1:0-23072 GCA_023338125.1 Phytopythium aichiense | reverse complement strand
TGTCATTTTGCCGCGCTTTCTTCTGGTATCGCTTTCTATTGTGTTCGCGGGTATTTGTGGTGGTTTTGGCTGTTTCAATCGCATTACTTTTACCAAACGACCGGAATAAGGCCTGCGTCTATAGTTTTGACGCGCACTGTAATGTGCCGGACTTCGGTGTCACGTGGTGCGTTCCGATCCGATTGTTCGGCGCGGGTCATAAGCAGCGGAATGGAGCGGAGGACGAGTTTTGGACGAGGTTTGTCGCCTGACGAAGCGCCAACACGCACGTGTGGTCGAATGCATGGCGTCTCGTTCGTTCCTCTGGCCCTCCTCACTGATACTGAGCGCCACCACGCGCTGGGGACGTCTACTGGTCGAAGGCGAACGCGTACGCCGAGGTCTCGATCGTCTGCTTGATGGGCAGCAGCCACGTCCAGTCGGCGCTCGTGGTCGGCAGCAGCCCAAGGTTCGAGCACTTGTAGAGCCCCATGGCGGCGCTCACGAGGTTCCCGGCCACGTACACCATCTTGGGCTGCGTCAGGTCGATCACGCCGTCCTGCACGGGCGCGAACGCTGCCTCGGGCCGCCACCACGAGTAGAACCGCCGTCAGTGACGAGGGAGGCACCAGCGAGGGGAGGCACCAGCGAGTGCAGGAGGGAGGAGGGGACCCACCGTTCGGCATGTTGAAGAGCGACTTGATCGTGTTCATGACGATCATGCCCGTGATCATGATGCTGAAGATGTTGATCGAGTTGCCGCTCATCCACATCATGAAGCCCGTCTGCAGCAGGCTCTTGAACGGGGCCGTGCCGATCTCCATCGCGCGCTATCCCAACCCACACGGGCCGTCAGCCCTCGCACCACACTCACGCACCATCTCTAGGCGGCGCTCGTTACCTTCTTCTTGAGCTCCGACGTGTTGGCCGCCGTCTTGGCCACCGCGCCATGCAGTTCCTGTTCCCCAGTCGGTCACCGTCGAGTCAGTCTCCGGACCCGTACGTGGCCGCCCCAGCAGCCCACAGCAGCGGAGAAGCGCACCTTCTCGGCGGTGGCGCCTCGGCAGTAGCCCACGGGCTCCAGCCGCTGCGGCAGGTCACTCTCGCGCGCCTCGTTGAGCTCCAGGTGCCACTTGCGCGCCTCCATTTTCCTCTCCTTGGTGTCAAGTGTGCCGCGGACGATTTACTATGGGCGTTTGTATGCCACCTGGACGAAAGGGGGGTCGCCGACGTGGCCCGTGACAAGGCTCTTACGTTGCTTCAATGGTCCGCGCAACGTTATCGCAACATTAAAATATGATGTGGTGTACACCGAACAAAAAGTTGCAGAACGATGCACGAATGATGGCGAATGTGTGCGTGAGTGCTGGTCTATTTGTTGCCGTGTGGCCACGCCTTTGGGTCCCTGGCATGCCTTCATTGCACCTCTTGCCGCCCCAGGAGCAAGCAGACGACCATGTTTGTCGAGACAGAGGCCGCCATCTACTTTTACAGCCAGCGGGACGATACCTATGGCTTCCTGAGCAACTTTGAGCCGTGCGCGTTCACGTCCGAGGACGGCAAGCGGCGCTTCTTCTCGAGCGAGCAGTACTTTATGAAGCGCAAGCAGGAGCTGTTCGACCCGGACAACGAGGCGCTTGCGCGCAAGATTATGCAGGCCAAGGCCGCGGTGGTGGCCAAGAAGCTCGGCCGGCAGGTGCGTCACTACGATGACCACGTCTGGCGCGAGAAGCGGTTCGCGGCCATGGTGGACGCGCTCAAGCTCAAGTTCGCGCAGAACGACGAGCTGCGCGTCCGACTGCTCGCCACGGGCGGCAAACAGCTCTACGAGGCGGCTGCTCGTGACGCGATCTGGGGAATCGGCCTCGGCGTGAACCAGATATCGACCATGTTCCGCGAGGACGAGTCCTTCCAGCGCTCGGGGGACGTCGACGCGGAGACCCAGCGCGAGTGCTTCGGCTCCAACCTGCTCGGCCGCGCGCTCATGGAGACGCGCGAGTGGCTACGCGCCCAGCAGCAGCTCGAGAAGAAGGAGGAGAAGCCTTCGGTCGCTCCAGTAGCTGCTGCACAGGCGGAGACTGAAGCCACGGAGGAGCAGGACAACAACCAAGACGTGGCGAGGAGCTTGCAATGATGTGTACCCATTCCCTACTAAATATCCACTAGCTCTGTATGATGTGTCCACACCACATTTCTCTCGTAAAAGTATCCAATCGAACCTCGCCAATCAAACGAAGGAACACTCACTGTTCAACGGAGAAAGGACGACGTGCCATGCACAAGCTCGAGGTGCTCAAGCGCGCGCCGGGGGCGGCGCCCGGCGGCCCGCGCGTGGTCTCAAGCGCTGGTATGACGCTGTCCTTCAAGCTGCCACCGTCGTACGCGCGTCGGCTGGCGTCTGCGGTGCCTGTGGCGACGTCGACGGTCCCCGAGAGTGCCGGAAAGGCCGGCGACGTCAAGGAGGAGGAGGAGGCGCTGTCGTGGGAGGACCAGGACTGGGAGGCGCACGCGGACGTCAGGACGGAAAGGAGCGGCGCGAACGCGGCGGCTGTGCGCAGTGACGAGGAGGAGGACGGCGACTGGGAGCAGAGCGCAGTGCCCGAGCTGCCCGACGACTTCCCGCGGCTGGTCGTCAACCTGACGCGGTTGCAGCGCCAGCACTTCCCGCCGGCGCCAGGCATGGAGCACGAGCAGGTGGACATGACCGAGCTGGTGGCGACGGTTAAGACGGCGCTGCACCGGCACTTCACGCACATGGCCGAGGCGCTTTTTGAGCAGCGTGCGTGGGCTGCTCCATGTTCTTTCTGCGGTGGAGACAAAGCTCGAGACTTACCTGTGTGTGTGTGTGTGTGGTTGTCTGCTGCCCGACCCTGCAGAGTCGTGCTTCCACTGCACGTACGGCACGTACCGCGCCATGCTGGACGGGCTGCATGCGGCGTACCCGGAGGACGTGTTCGCGTTGATCGACTACCCGACCGAGATCGACGGCATCGCGCTGCACGAGTACATGCACGTGCTGTCGCGCGCGTCCCCGTGGAAGAGCGTCGACTACCTCAAGGACTGCCTGCGCCGCTGCTCGCGCGACATGAAGTGGAAGATGGACGTGGCGCTCGAGCTCGAGCTTCTGGCCGAGCGCGAGCACGAGCGCTTCACCACCGCGCGGCAGCAGCTCAGCGACGAAATTGACGATGTGCGTGCGCGACGCGTGGGTGTTATATGACGCGTTTGACCCGATGCTAAACCAACTCGTGCTTGGATCTCCTCATAACAGTTGACGCGGCTGCGGGACTCGTTCCAGGCTAAGCTGGCAAAGCTGCAGAAGGATGGCACGGCGGCGCATGGAAGCTCGATCATGCTGCTCCGCAAGCTCGAGGACATTGAGAACCGCCTGCTCACGCTAGTGGACATGTTCCTGGAGGAGCCCGAGCTGGAAGAGCACGAGTGCGACGGCATGTTCGGAAACGGCGATGGCCAGCGACCGACCGCGGGCATGAACGTGCTCGACATGGTCGTCGCCATGGTTTTTGGGCGGCTGCCGCGGGACTACACCAAGAGCTCGAACTCGGAGGAACACTTCCAGATGCTGTTCGACCACCATATCCACATCCGACGACTGTGGAAGAAAGACTTTGGTCGACTGCCGCCTCGTAGCCATGTCGCTGGGATGGATGAAGAGAACGAAGACGAACGCGCGCAGGTTGTTGCGCACCAGGCCAGCAGCGACAACGACAATGACCACAACCCATATGTTGAGGAGGAGATCCACGCTCTTGACTCCGAGGAGGAGGCGCTTGATGTTCCATACCAGGACCTCGGCGAGCGCGCAGAGGCCATGGCACTGGGCGAGGCGCTGACCAGCTCTCTTCGCATCACTGATGAGCGCTCGTCCTCGTCTTCCAAGCTGGACGACTGGGAGGCGATCCACGTCGACGAGAGCGTTGCTGCCTCAAAGGCGCGCGCTCCTGCCGGCGACATGGATGGTTACGGCGCCGACTTCGACAGCGAAGAGAGCGAAGACGAGGCTGACAGCGATGACGACTTTGTGGCGGTTCCCGCTGCTGCAGCAGCAGCAGCATCAACAGCTTCCAGTGAGAAGAAGCCTACAACACGTCGGTCTGAACCAGCGACAGACGCGCTGGTGCGCCGGCATCGCCACCGAGCGCTGCCTGGTGAGTCCAAGGCGAAGAAGAGCAAGACAAAGAAGAGCAAGACGGCGTCGGCGCGAAGGACCGGCGAGCAACCCGCGTCGACAGAGCAGGAGACGCACCAGAAGCGGCGCAAGGAGAAGCTGCAGCGAGAGGAGGAGCGGTCGTTCTTCCAGCCGTTTGCCTGCACGAGTGCCCTCGGGCTGCTGCAGATCGCCAAGGAGAACGAAATGTTTTGAGCGCACGGTAAATACTATCGCGTGACTCCGACGACGAGCCCTCCATTCCCCCATTGTCCCTCATGACACGTCCTCCTTGTGTTCGTCGGCTCCCCACCCGTCCGTCACCTACTCGAGTCGGACACCCAACTCCCGCCTGTACACAGCGCACACAGCACAGCACATTGTCAGTCAACACAGCCCACGGGACTCCTTCGACGCGTCAGACGCACCGCCAGTCGTCGTCCAGGTCGTCGTCCTCCTCCTCGTCGCGGTCGCCCCAGCGATGTGGGTTGCGCATGCCGTGCTGGCTCCAGTCAGGCGCCGTGTCGTGCGTGTAGCCGTAGTCGAAGAAGAGCTCGGCTCCCACCTCGATGTCCTGCCGCGCGAACAGCGCGATGCGGTGCTCGCCGTTGACCGTCGAGATCTTGGTCTCGCAGTTGGCGCCGTCGGCGGCCGCGCGGTGGTTGGCGAACTTGATCTTGTTGCCCTGCCGCATGGCGTCCACCACCTGCTCGGCGTTCACGTCGAACAGGTAGCTGACCGCCAACATCTCGTAGATGCTGCCGCGCCGCTCGGCCTCGTCGTCCGACACGATGCCGCCCACGTACTCGTACACGAACTCGCCCTTGCGGATCGGCTCGAGCGCGAACGCCCCCCACCCGTGGGTCTCGGAGAACGCCACCCCCACCTTCTTCTGCGCGCGGCCGCGCAGCAAGTGCACGTTGCCGCACACGGTGCCGTTGGGTGGTGGCTGCTTCGACTGGAACGCGAGCACGGCGGCGACGCTTGCGCCGCACGAGAAGCAGAAGTCCGGGTCGCACTCGCGACTGGCGTTGAAGCACGGACACGCCTTGGTGCGGCAGCCGCCGGGAGCGCATCGACACCCGTGGAAGCGCTGCGGACAGTCGCGTGGGCACGCGCATGCGCGGTCGCACTTGTGGTCGCGCTCCACACAAGCGCAACCCGCACCGTCCTCGTCCGTGCCACTCTCGTTGCGTATGCAGGGGCCAGGGTGGCTGCACGGGATGTAGCGGTGCTCCTTCTCGCGGTTGAGCTGGCTGACAGTCGAGGAAGACGTCGACGCTCGCTTCCCGTTCCGGCTACCGTGGCCGCTGCCTGGCAGAGACGACCGGCGACGCTTGTCGTGCTTGTACTGCCGTCGCTGATCGCGGCTCTTGCGGCTCGTGACGTCGACCGCGTCGCTCGCTGCCCGCTGTTCGACTGTGTGCGCCGCCCTCTGCGCCAAGAAGCGAGCCACGCGCGCGCACGTCAGCTCTGGGCGGTTGACCAGGGTGGCCAGCAAGCACGCGTCTCGCTCTTCTGTCTTGTCCAGCGAGCGGGAGAGGTTTGTCACCAGCATCTCGTCCACAGCGGACAGAGTGTCCTCGCCGGTGTCCATCGCATCAGCCGCCGCTTCTCTTCGCGCCTTCCAACACGCAGCGCTGCATGGATCGGCAGCGCCAGGCTGCAGGCGCGCGATCACGGCGTCCACCGCCGGTCGGAACGAGTCGTCGATGTACTCCGAGTCGTCATTCGCTCGCAGCAAACGCTCCAGCCGGCGGCGTTGGTCGCGGAGCTGCCTCCGCCGCTTGCGCTCCACCATCTGCTCCTGCACCTGCAGACTCGCGCTCGCCATCGAGCAGATGCGCGTCTGCGAGCGCACCGACCGCCGCGGCGCGACATCATCTTCGTCCTCGGCGTCGTCCCCTTGCTCACCGCTGCCTTCTTTGTCCTTTTGTTCTTCTTGCAGCTGCACTTTGTCGTCCGTCGGCGACTTGTCCCGCCCATTGCTGTCGCTTGCTTCATCCGAGCTGTTCGAGGAATCATCCAACTCAATGACGTCGTCAACACCCTCGACCACTTCCTCCATCTTGGACTCCTGCTTGCTGCTCAGGTTCACACCCGGGGCGTGGACGACAGGAAGCATCGGGTCGACCCGATGCAACGGACCAGGCTGCTGGATCCCGTGCTCCTCGCAGTCGTACGTGAAGCACCGTCGGCAGAACAAGTCGCGGTACCATTCCTTGGCGTCCTCGTACACTCGCGTGTCGCGCAGTCCAGCGCTCTGCGGGAACCGCGCGAGGTTCGACTCCAAGTTGGTCACGGGCGGCGTCAGACGCCGAGCCAACGTCGTCGGGGCCAACTCGGTGTCCTGGAGGTACCAACACGCCCGTACAAACTTGTCCAGGTACTTGGCACTCACCGATGTTTTCGCACCCAGACCTTGTTGCTTGGCGATCGCGCGGATTTCCGCGCTTCGGTCCTTGGCGCGTCGCTCACTCGTCACCCACTCCACGATCTCCTTGTAGTCCTGCTTCGGCTGCACAAACCGAAACGCGGAAAGCCAATCCGATGCGGTTGCTTCGCTGTCGGCGTCGCCATCGATCGGTCGTTGCTCGCGAGCTGCCTCAGCCTTCGAGTTCTCCTCCGTCACTGAAGTCAGGGCAGCAAACACTTGGTCGTTACGGCCGCAGCGGCGAACAACCGCACGCAGTAGGCATTCCGTGACCTCGTGATCGCGAGCGCTCGGCTCGATGAACTTCAGGTCGGGAGCGACAGAATGCTGGCCGAGGATTGTGACTCGCTTCTGCTTGTCGAGAGTCGTCGCTGAGTACCGCTTGGGGTCGATCGACATCTGCGCCTGCTCGCCAAAGTACGGCACATACCGCAGCACCGGGTCGTCCTCGATGAACACGCTCTTGCGAACGCCAATGTACGTGCTTGCGCGCCGCAGCGGCGTCAGGTTGCCGGTGAGATGGATGATCGTCTCCGGGTACTCTGCCCTCTCCGTGTTTACTAGCGTCGCTGGGGAAGTATCCGTGCTAGAGGCGGCAGGCGCCGGCTGCCGCGGCTCACCGACCTGGATGTAGTAGCAAATCGACCCGACGAGCGAGTTCAGCTTCTCCTGAGGTGCCGCGCTATTGAACGCCCTCTTGGCCGTCGTCCGCTCGATTGGTGACAAGTTCAACGACAGTTGGTGGCCTGCTCGCAGCGAACCACACGTCAGTGGTCCCACGATTGCAGTCATGCATACTGTGAAGCACGTACTCGCGAGGTTAGAACGCATGAACGGCTGGAACGGATCGCCACGCACCCGGCGGATACCGGCCAGGTAGGCCGTGACATGAGCTCTTGTTGAATGCACAATGTGCCGCACACGCTGCTTGTGGCACTGCTCGATCAGCTCGCGTTCCGTGGCGAGCGCGACTCGCACTTCCTCGTCCACTTCTTCCTGCGGACGACTCTGCAGCACGCCAGCACGACGTGGTCAGTTCAAGGCGCTAGTGAGATACAAGCAGTGATCGAATCACATACTGGTACTGCCTCTGAAGACGCTGGGACTTCGTCTGTTGATGCGGGCGACTCATCGGTAGACGGCGGCGACTGCTGCCCTTCCGATGCTTCAACAAGCGCACACATGTCCTCGATCGCTCCCGTCGGGTCATACGCAGACAACGGCCGATCCAAGTCTATGACGCCGCGTGTCACCAAGCCACAATGTCAGAGAGGTGAGAACATGCACGCATCGCTAGCGCACAGCATCGACAGCCACATCCACGCACCGGTCGAGTACGGCTCGATTGGCACCTCCGTCAGCAGATTAGAGGGGGCACGATCGAAGTACACGCCACGCCATGAAGTCGAGTGGACGACAGGGTCCACATACTTGTTCACTGGGGTCGACGCGGTCGCGACCGTCGTGCTGCTGCTTGTCCCTGCGGAGTTCAGGTGACGGGTAGCGGGTGTGGAAGCCGACGATCGCAGCGACGAGCGGACCAGCACCTCTGCTGGCGGGTTGGCAAGCGACGTTGCACTCTTCTTGGCCGCGACCTTGGACCGGGACTTCGGTCGCGCTTGACTTGAAGCATCAGTCGAGTGCGCGCTGCTGGCCACGGTGCTGGCGACGCTGCTGCTGCGACTGTTGGGTCCGGAGCTCGTGAGCGTCGTCGCCATCTTCCGAGCGTGTGGCGGCTCTCCTCTCCGCGGTGGCTTGGCACTGGGACCCCCGGTCACCGCTGCCGCCTCTGCCTCCGCGCGCTTTTTCTGGGCGTGGAACCTCGCTAACGCGCGTTCCTGCGCCTGCAGCTCGCTGAGCGACATTACCTCGCTCAGCCTCTCAGCTTGTCGGCGGGCGTAGCTGGAGATCGTCGACGAGATCGGCGGCTTGGGCGGTGTTGGCTTCACCGGCTTGGTTTGCTGTCTCGACTGGGACGCGGACGGAGACAGCGGGCGCTTGGCCGGAGGCCGAGCCGGCGGGGCCTTGCTCTTCACGGCCGCGGTCTTGCTCGGCCGATGCGTCGGCTTCCCCGTGGGGAGCGACCGCCGCAGGTCGAACTCGTCCGCGCTGTCGTTATCAGGCTCGAATTTGACCTCCTCCACACTGGAGTCGCTCCCGTCTTCATCTTCATCCGCCGCGACGTTGGTCCGGCGTCGGACACCACTGGTCTGGCGCCTACGGCCACCGGCTGAGTCGCTGCTGCCTTCTTCCTCGCTGCTTTGGACAGTCGACGTCGGCAGCCCTCTCCTCTTGGCGTACTCGGCCCACATGCTCGTCCTGCTGCCCTTCGTCGTCGCAGCTGGCTTTGTCGTCTGCTGCCTGCGCGCGGCGGCCGCTCCCCGCTTCGTCCGTCCGCGCGGCTTCTGCTCGCGGCCGTACGACTGGTATCGGCTGTCATCGCTGCTCTCGCTGCTGCTTTCCTCGTCCGCTAGCGCAACCAGCGCCGACGTGACGGCGCTGGCCTGGATCGCAGACGTCCGGCGCGCGACAGACTTGGGTGGGGCCGCCGGCGACGGGCGGCCAGTCGCCAGCTTGACGCGCTTATTGGCTGGCAGCCTGGACGTCGGCGCTGGGCGTCGCCGCGGTGGTGCCACCACGTCGCTCCCCTCGCCCTCGCTGTCGCTGTCGCTGTCGTACACCACGATCGCGCCTTCCTCGTCCACTGCGCGTCCACCAGACGAGCGCCACGCGTGAGAACAGTGCGCGAGAGCAGCGAGAGCGCGGCCGGGAGAGCGGTCGGACGCGGCCGTTGACCGCACAATCCGGCCGCTGGAGCCCGGAACAGACGCCCAGAGACACACACGCACCTCGCATTGTGACCCGACGCATGCGGCCGCAGTCAGCAGCGCAGTAGGCGGCGGAGAGCGGCGCGGAGCGGTCCACAGACGCGCAGGAGTCACACGAGTCCGGCCGCCGTGCCTTCTTCACCTGGCCTGTGGTTTTGTATCGGGGATATGGGATCAGCGGATGGACCCAAAATAATGCATGGACTTGAAAAACTGGTTCATCAAAATCGATATTTTATCAGGAACCCAAAAGATAAGTGCTGATTTGCGCAAAACAATTATTTTGGGCATCCGTCCGACTGACAAGCTGTGACGTGTGAGCGACAGAGAGACCGACTCACTCGTCGTCCATGTCGTCGTCGTCCATGTCGTCGTCGCTGGCCTTGGGGCGTCGGCGGCTCTGGCGCGCGCGCTCGTCGGCCTCGTAGACGCGGCGCAGCTCGTCCGCCGAGCGCGGCGGGTTGTCCATGAGCGCGCGCAGCTTGCGCGTGGGCTCGCACTCGCGGCCGCTGACAACGCAGCTCATCTCGTAGGCCGCGGCGTACGCCTGCGCGGCACCGGCCGTGTCGCCGAGCACCACGCGCACCTGCGCTAGGTTGTCGTAGTAGATGGTCTTCTCGTGGTGCGCGCCGGGCACCACGGCGTTCATGGACGCGATGATGCGCGTCCAGACCTGCGCGACCTCGTCCCGTCGGTGCTGCTGGAACTGCGCCGTCTCAAGCAGGTCGCAGCCCATGGCGTCGAGTGCCCAGAACAGCAGGTAGTGACGCTCGTGCAGCAGTCCGCGCGCCACGACGGCGTCCACCTGCCCCAGCGTCTCCGGGAAGCCATCGTCCATGAGCGCTTGCTCCTGCTGCTCCATGGCCTGGCGCTCCTGCGGACTCGCGGCGCGACCGCAGTCGCTGCACTTCCACTCAAACTCGAGATGCTGTGCCGCCGCCGACGCGCGCACAGGGTACGGGAAGACGACGCCCGAGGCGCAGACGCCGCGATTCTGGCACTGGAAGGCGCGGCAGACGTCGGGCTGCGCGGCACACGCGCTGCAGAAGCAGTCGAAGCCGTAGGACTCGCGCAGCGACTCGCGGCGCTCGGGTGTCGGCCGGTAGAAGAAGTTGCCGTAGTCGATGGACAGCGCGTCGCCCGGCGCGACATCGCGGATGGCCGTCATCCAGAGCGTGTCGCCCAGCGTCGTGAAGCTGCAGTTGGGCGAGCAGCTGTGCTCCATGCGGCACGCGCTGAGGAACAGCCCGGAGCCGCCCAGGTTCTCGAGCTCGTGCGAGTTGGTGTTGAGCACGCCCAGGAGCTTGGCCACGTGCTCGTCAGGGAAGCCCCGCGCGGCATCTGGGAAGACCTCTGGCGCCTGCCTCCGCAGCTGCTGCACCGCGTGCACCGCGCGTTCGTAGCCCGCAGGTGAGCAGGCGAGCGACAGCACGTGGTCGAGCGCGCGCGGGTCCTTCTCGAGCTTGGCGAGGCACTTGAGCACGCAGCGCGCGCGGTCCACCTCGTCGACGCCGTCGATGGACGCCATGATGCCCACGACCACGTTGCGCCGGCCGATGCTCTGCTGCAGCCGCGGCGCGTACATGTCCCGCTGCTTGCCCGTGCGCTCGCAGTAGCACGCGCGCGCACCGGGTGCCGAGCGCGGCTCCTCACAGCCGCCGCACAGCTCGGTGCTCCACGGCGCGAACACGAACGCGCGCTCCTGGAAGATGACGTCGCCCGCGCGGAACGCCCGTTCGCTCCGCACCACGCGGCCCTTGCCGGCGTCTGAGGTCACGCGGGTGCCGCACGCGTCGAACGCCGGCGCCAGCGCCAGCGCAGCGGCCGCCATCGTCCTCGAGGTTGTCGCGTCCGTTGGTGGCGCTGCTCGTGATTTGGATGGAGGTGCGTGGCGCGGCGCGAGCCGTCTATGGTCTGGTTTAAGTGGGTCCATAACGGTGCAAAGAGCGGGCGGGTCGCGCAGCGCGCACCTGCTGAACCGGACTATAGACGTCTAGTGGCGGGCAGGAGTCCGAGCCATGCATGACTCGTGACAGGCATGCGATGCGATGACATGGAAGGAGAAAGAGGAGGCGTGTTGGACGCGCGAAGCAGTTATCTGTGGGGGCGGACGACTAAATATAAGGTGTGGACGCGACGTCGACCTTGGACTGGGACGTGTTGGAGCCGTACGAGAGGCTCGGCGCCTCGTAGGTGAAGCCCGTGAACATGCTGCGCGGCAGGCCCGAGCCCGTGCTCGACTTGCTCAGCGGTGTGCCGGTGACGGGCATCTCGGTGAACTCGCGGTCGAAGTTGGACGTGTCGCCCTCCTCCTTGGACTGCGGGTTGGACGGCTTGAAGGGCGGCTCGGCCCACAGCAGCCCGTCCCAGTCGACGCTCTTGAAGAACGGGTGCGCCTTGACCTCGGCGGCGCCGCGGCTGCCGAGCCGCTTCTCCGGCTCGCGGTGCAGCAGCAGCGAGATGAGCGACGCGGCGTCGCGGCTCAGGTACTTGGGCAGCTCGAGCGGCGCCTCACGGATGCGCGCGAACAGCTCCTGCCGGTTGCGCGTGTACCAGGGCGGGAGGCCCGTGAGCATCTCGTAGAGCACCATGCCGAGCCCCCACCAGTCGACGGCCGTGCCGTGGCCCTTGCGCGCGAGCACCTCGGGCGCCAGGTACTCGGGCGTGCCGCAGAGCGAGGTGGCTCCGCTGTCCACCTCCGTCACCTGCTCCTTGGCGAGCCCGAAGTCGGCGAGCTTGATGTGGCCCATCTCGTCCAGCAGAATGTTCTCGGGCTTGAGGTCGCGGTAGACGACGCCGAGCGAGTGCAGGTGCTCGAGCGCCACGACGAGCTCGGCCGAGTAGAAGCGCGCCATGTGCTCGTCGAAGCGGCCCATGCGCGAGAGGTGGAAGAAGAGCTCACCGCCCGGGCAGTAGTCGAGCACGAAGTAGAGCTTGGCGGGCGTCTGGAAGGCGTAGTGCAGGCCCACGATGAACGGGTGGCTGGCCACGCTGAGCACGCGGCGCTCCGTCTTGGTGTGCTCCACCTGCTTGCGCTTGAGCAGGTGCGCCTTGGTCAGGATCTTCATGGCGAAGATCTTGCTGTTGTCCTTCTTGCGCACGAGCGTCACCTTGCCGAACGAGCCCTTGCCGATGACGCGGATCAGCGTAAAGTCCTCCAGCCCGATCTTGTCGTCGAAGTTGGTGCTGTCCACGAGCGCGTCCAGCTCGCGCAGCAGGTTCGTGCCCGCGCTGTCCGTCTCGGGCGAGCTCATGCTGTCCCCTCTCCCTCTCCCTGGTAAGTACTAGTTAGTTCGGAGTACTCGGGTACGGCGAGCGCGGAGAAACCCTCGAGTCGGGAACCCTCGCCTGCACGTGGACACTTGTGAAGTAACCGCGCCGCTCGAGCGCTGGGTCCGCCCTTGAGGCGCGAGAGTCGCGTCGAGGCGGGGCAGTCGATCGCCACGTCGCGAAGGCAGTCGCTCGGCCGGTCGCGGCGTCGTCCGCGCTCCGTCAGCGGCAGTGAACGCGGCGCGGGAGACGCAGAGACAAGGGGAGAGCGCCAGTCCAGCGCGAACGGAGAGACGCGGCCAGAGAGAGCGGAAGGCGGAGGAGGAGGCGGTGGAGGCGGCGTCGACGCTCGTCGGTCGGTGGTCGCTTTGCTTTCTGGTTTCTGAACTCGTCAGTTCCCCCCTCGTACCCTCGTGTACCCCTTCGTACCCCCATGTACCCATTGTGGAGGAAAATCCACTGCGAGTCCAACGTCTTCGCGCCCAAACTAGTTGCAGCGCACCAGTGGGGGTTACGCGCCCAAGATACCGCGTTTTGGGGCGCACCAGTTGCCGCCACCCTCTGGAATCGCCAAACAACCACCGAGAAAGGACCGCCATGGCCGGTCGGAGACGCGGCGGGAAGGCGGCGGCGGAGGGCGAGGCCGCGGGCGAGCGCGAGGCGCCCCGCGCGGCGCGGCAGTTCACGTGGGACGAGCGGCGGCAGCTGGCGCTGGACGTGTGCGCGCTGGCGGCGCCCGATGTGTCCGGCGCGCTGCAGCTCGCGCGCAACTTTGGCGTCGGCGGCGACGTGCTGGCAGTGCGCGAGCTGCCGCTGGACGAGGAAGAGGACAAGCAGGGGAGAAAGGACCCCGAGCGGGACCGCGCGCAGCTGCGGGCGGCGCTGGACTTGGACGCGGCGAGCGACGCGCTGCTGCAGGCGCTGCGCGCGTACGTGGACGCGTGCTTCCTGCCGGCGCTGGCGCCGCGGCCGCAGTGTGCCGTGTGCCAGGGCCTGTGGTCCTGCGGCCGCGTGGCCGCGTGCGCCAACGACGCGTGCGGCCTGCGCGTGCACGAGGAGTGCTTCGGCGTGCTGCTGCGCGAGCGCGGGGACGCGGGGCCCTGGCGCTGCCCCTCGTGCCTGCTCGGCCGCGAGCTGCTCTGCGCCGTGTGCATGCAGGCGGGCGGCGCGCTCAAGCCGCTGGCCACGGCCGCCGCGACGGCCGCGGCCCTTGGCGCGCCACTTCCGGCCACCAGCGCGGCCGCCGACGCCGAGCAGAAGTGGGTGCACGTGCTGTGCGCGCTGGCCATCCCCGAGCTGCTGCTGCGCGACGTGCCCACCATGGAGCCCGTGGACGGCTTCGACGAGATCGAGAACGGCCGCTTCCGCTACCTGTGCAGCGTCTGCCGCAAGCGCGGCGGCGCCTCCGTCATCTGCGAGCACGAGGCCTGCAACGTCGGCATGCACCCGCAGTGCGCCGCCGACGCCGGGCTCATGATCGGCACCGAGGACAACCCCACGGGCGTCTTCTGCGAGAAGCACTTGCCGCTCGCGCGCGTGCCGGGCGCCACGCGGTGGATCAGCGACGAAGACCTTGTGGAGGAGATCATGAGCGAGTACTCGCTCGACGAAGACCTGGGCGAGGACCTGCTCGGCATCGGCGCCGCCTTCTCCGCCTCGTCCGGCGACCGCTACGCCTTCATCCTCGAGTCGACACCCTTCCTGGCGCGCAAGCTGCGGCTCTTCGGCCGTGCCGCCACCTCCCGCGTGCCGCCAACCTTCCCCGCCGGCGCGCGGCTCAAGCCCGAGAAGGTCGAGCTCGCGGCGCGGGACGTGCGCAGCGTACATCCCGGCGCGTTCGCTGTGCCGGACGCCCTGCGATCCGCCGTAAAGAAGCAGCAGGCACCCGTATTCCCACCGCGCTTGGGACCCGTGACCCAGCAGCGGCTCGGGCTGCCGCCGTTCCCACAGCGTGAGGCCGCCGTCGGCGCCATCGTCGAGTACTTTGTCAAAGAGCAGGACGCCTGGGAGCGCGCGCGGGTGCTGCAGTGGGACGCCGCGCGCGCGATGCACCTCGTGCAGCTCGTGCGCACCTCGCAGCGGCTGTACACGACGCTCTCGAGCGCCAACACGCTCGTGCTGTACCTGCCAGACGAGGAGAACCTCGTGGACGGCGTGCGCGTCAAGCTCTACCGCCCGTGGACGAATGCGGCAGGCGACAAGGGCGACAAGGACGGCAAGGACGCGGGGGAGAGTCGCCAGTGGCGGCCCAAGCCCAGGCAGTTTGCGGCCAGCACCTCGGGGTAACCACGCGCTGTAACCTGCTTCTCCTGGCTGATCCCATACCTCTCATGCGGCGGTAGCCGTTGCAAGAGCACGCAGGTTTCCCGTTCCTTTCCTTCCTGCCGCGTCCCGTCGCTAGTCTCCAGTGGATGCGGCAGTTGGCGTACTCGGTCTCCGTCCTCCGTTCTCACTCTGCAAGTTGCTGGGATCCTGGCAGACCGACCGCAAGACCAAGACGAGCATGCTGCGCCAGGACTGGGAGCTCGTGTCGCCGTTCGCGTGGCTTGACACGCTCGCGGACGAGGAGGCGCTGATGGGTGGGCTGGAGGTGCCGCTCCCCCCGAGTCGCTGGTTCCACCCGACCGGCCGGCCGCGCGGAGACCGGCAGTTCAGCCGCGGTGGTCGCTGGGGCCCTCGTGGCGGTCGAGACCGTCAGTATGGTCGCGGCCGCGCGGGTGAGCGTGCCGCCGCGGACGTGCCGCCGCCGAAGGACCTGAGCGCGAAGTGGACGGACGCGGACTTCTTCGCGGACCTGCCGGTGGGCTCGACGGCGCTGTCCACGACTGTGCCCGCGACGCTGGCTCCGCCCCCGCAGTGCTCGCCGCACGGGGGCGTGGCCTTCTGCTCATACTCGTACAGCACGTGCCTGACGATGGACACCGACGGCCGCCTCGTGAGAAGCACGCGCCGCCGCTTCGAGGACTCGTCGGGGCGGCTCAAGGCGGTGCACCGGCGGCAGATGGGCGACCGCGACGTGCTCGAGGCCACGTGGACGCGCGCGGACGCGGAGGCTCCCCGGCGGCTGGAGGAGAAGGTGTCGGACGGGTCGGTGGACGCGTTCGAGGCCGCGTGGGCCCGCACGCCCTTCGGCGCGGCCGAGCAGCGGGCCAAGGCGCGCGGGGACAGCCGCCAGGACGAGCTGCCGGACCAGCCGCCGGTCGAGGAGATCGCCCCGTAGGGATGCGGGTGGGGACGTGGATGTGGACGCGGATGGAGGCAGAGGGATGCGGATGCGGGTGCAGATGCGGACGTGTGGGGCCGGCAGTTTTCTTTGGGGGCGGAGAGCATTCCGACGGTGGAGTGATTTTTATTGGCAGCAGTGCTGAATGGGAACGTGGACGCACGAGTAATGGAGTCGTGAGGTGCATCCAAGCGTGTTGTGGTTGACATGCTCATGCCCATCACTTGGCCTGAGCGGGACGCATCCCGCAGAACCCGAACCAGATCGGCGAAAGCGCAGGCGCGTGTCTCGAGCCAACTTGAAGTAACTCTTTCATTCGATGAAGCTCGTGGAACCAAGAAAATCACTGCCGCTCACTATGGCTCACCCGTTTACTTCACCGAACCCAACAGCGAAGAAATCAATCCGCACCGCCATTCTCAGACTCGCCGCCAAGCCCGCACCCCCACCGCGCCGGTATCAGTGTCTCTGCATCCATCTCCGCCATGAAGTCTCCATGCTCGTCGCTAGTGGAGATGACGCCAACGGCTCTGTGTGGATGGGTTTGTGGGCGTATGCGTGTGCATTAGGTGCCGCTCTCCTCCCGCCACTGTCGCATAGACACCCGCGTCTCAAGTGGAGGGTGGACTCTCGGCTCTCGACGTCGACGTCGACGCTCGCGCCATGCACTTCCCCTTCCGCCGCGCCAAGAAGAAGCCGAAGAAGACTGCGGCCATGGACCCGGACGCTGATGTTGTCGCTGCAGAAGGCGGCGGTGACAGCGACGACGCCGGCGCGCAGGGGCCCATGTTCGCCATGGTGTGCATCAACAACGTGAACCGCAGCCCGGCGGCGCACGCGTCGCTGCGCGCGGCGGGGCTGCGCGTGTGCTCGTTCGGCGCCGGACGGTCGGTGACGTTCCCGGGTGCGACGGCCGCCGACAGCCGCGTGTTCAAGTTCCGCACGCCGTACGAGACGATGCGGCGCATTCTGCAGACCGAGGACGGTGACACGTTCGCGCGCAACGGCGTGCTGAGCATCCTGGCGCGCGACGTGGGCGTGAAGCGTGGGCCCGAGCGCTGGCAGAGCCTGACCAACAAGGACCTGCTGGCCATCGACGTGGTCGTCTGCCTCGACTACGGCATGTTCATCACGGTGCTCGAGGGTGCGGTCTCGACGGCGTGTAGCTGGGCGGGGAAGGCAACCAACCTAACGTGTGCTGTGCTGTGCATGACGCGACGGCAGACATCCGCATGCGCATCCGGCTGAGCTTCAAGCCCAAGCAGCTGCACGTGCTCTGCCTCGACACGGAGGACACACCCGAGGACGCCGACAGCGGCGGCGCGCGCGCGCTGGAGCTCTGCCAGCAGCTGAACGCGCCGCCGGTGCAGCTGACCGAGGCGCGCGTGCGCTGGATCATCGAGCAGTTCGAGCAGCGCCACGCGCTGCAGATGTTCTACCTCGGTCTGCATTTCTGAGCCGCCGCCGCCGCCGTCAGCGTCCGCCACGCCGCGTCAATGCAGCCCACGCGTGTGAGGCGAGCAGACCAGTCCTCCAGACGCGTCATTAACCCTTCGATGGCCGTGTCTGGAGCCATCGCGAGGTGTGCGTCTGGTGGAGGCGTCGGTGCTGGATGGATGTGCGAGATAGATCCGGATCTGCAGCCTCGAGCGCCGCCGCCTTCGCACTTGGAGTGGACTGGGAGCGCCCGCCCGCTCTCGGCCTCCCATCGTGGGATCCCAGACCCACGGCACAGGCCGCTGACGCCGAGCCGCGTGATCAGCATCATGGCGCCATGTCCGCCGTTCAATGACGCAGGGATCGACTGTAAACGGATCCGGGTTACACGACCGCGGTTACGCTCGCGGCGCGCTCTTTTGTCCAGCCAGCTGATTTCCAGGAAGGTTGCGTGGGATCGAATCCATGTGTTTTTGGCCAATCCAAGCGAGTGTTGAGCTTGCTTTTGGTCCAATCAACGGCGACAGACGTCCCTGAGGAAAGCCTAACCCGCGTTTCATTGTGCGATCGCAGTGTGACATCAACGGTCAAGGCTGCGCGCACCGTATCGTTCACATACAAACACCAAGTGATTTCCTCCACGTAACCCCCACACAAGTCGCAACGTAGCGTACCCCGCATTGCATCAATCATGCAGCTCCTCGCCACTTTACATTAGCGCGGCACCCGCCACCTTCTTCATCGACGGCGGCTTCTGCTCGACGTCCCACACTGCGCCTGCGAGTGTCCGCTGCTCTCCGGGCGGCCTCTACGCGCTCCACGACCTGCGCGTGTCGTCCATCCGCGTGCCGCGCGCATCTCCGAGCCGGCAGCAGTCGCGCAATTGCCGCGTCAATCGTCCGACAACATGCCGAGCGCGAGTGCGACGGCGGACACGGACCGCGAGCGGCGGCGGCGGCCCACCGCGGACGCGCGCAGCCGCTCGCGCGACCCAGCACACCGGTCGGCGTCCCGGGACCCGTCCCGCGATCGTGACCGCGAGCGCAGCCACTCGCGAGAGCCGACCGCGGCGTCTTCCCACCGGCCCGCGTCCCGCGACCGCAACCGCAGTCACTCACGAGAGCCCGCGTCGTCGTCCTCTTCTCACCGATCCGAGGTGCGCGACCGTGGCATGTCGAGGGACCGGCACCACCGCTCACCGTCGCGCGAGAAGCACGGCAGCAGCGCGCACACGAGCAGCAGCAGCAACAGCAGCAGCAGCCGGAAGCGGCCGCACGTGCGGTACGCGGCACCGACGGACGCGGCGGCGCTGACGGCGAGCGCGTCGCGCAGCGGGTTCCTGCGCAAGCAGGCGGACAACGAGCAAGGCGCGTGGAACCGCTACTACTTCGTGGTCAAGTCCTCGACGTTGCTCTACTACTTCAACGCCGAGACGGACGACGCGCCGCGCGGCGTGATCGACCTCGAGTTCCTCACGGACCTCAAGCGCAACAGTGACTGCCTGCAGCGCGCCGTGGGCGGCGGCGAGCACTGCTTCCGCCTCTCGGGCAAGCTGCCGGCGTCCGCGCGCGACAAGATGCGGCCGCTGTACCTGGACGCCGAGAGCACTGAGGACGCCAGCGCGTGGATTGAGGCGCTGCGCGAGCACCGCTTCTCGCTCGCCAAGCACGAGCTGTCGGCCGCGAACGAGGTGCAGCTAGAGCAGACCAAACGCGCGCTAGCCAAGCTCGAGACGGAGCAGGCGCAGCAGCAGACCCGGGCACGCGCGACGAACGCGCTGGCCAACCGCGTGCTCGACCGGCTGCGGAGACTGGCGCTGAGCAACGAGCAAGTGACGGCGGAGGACGCGCAGAGCAGCAGCAGCGGCGGACAGGAGGGCGAGGACGACAAGGTCGACTTGCTGGGCAGTCTGCAGGCCATGGAGTCGGTCGTGAGCGAACTGCAGCTCAAGGTGGCGGCACAGCAGCAGACGATCGGCACGCTGCGCGAGCAGGTGGCCGAGCATGAGCGCAAGCAGCGCGAGAAGGCGCTCAAGTTCGTGGCCGCGGGCTTCAAGAAGGCGGCGGCCACGCGGCAGAACCGCAGCATGACGACGGTGCCCAAGCAGGCGCCGGCGAGCAAGCCGGTGGTCGAGTCCGAGGACGAGGAGGACGACAACGTGCCGTCATCCGCGTCCTCGAGCCTCACGAGCGCGCTAGAGGACCCGGACAAGCTGTCGGCCGCCGGTGGCCGCCCCAAGAGCACGTCCAACGCCATGGCGCTGTTCACGCGCACCAAGAACTTGGCCGCGCGCAGCAAGCCCAAGGCCAGGAAGGACGACGGCAGCGACGACTCGCCGCCGGGCAGCACACTCAGCTCGTGCATCGAGGAGGAGCCCAAGCCGGCGCGGTCACCGGCGCTGTCGCCCTCGACCGGCAGCAGCCGCCTGCCGATGCGGTTGCGGCGCAACACGTCTCAGGACACGGCGCCTCCTGCGGCCAAGAGCACGGCCGTAAGCGGTGGTGGCGGCCTCGCGAGCGTGTTCAAGAAGCGTGCGGCCAAACCACCGGCTCCTGCGGCCGGGCTGGGTGACTCGTCCTCGTCGGGGGCGTCCAACACGCGCGAGTCCGAGGAGGAGACGGCGTCGATCGCGTCGACGGACGACCGGACGTCTGAGGAGAGCGCCGGCAAGTCCAAGGCCAAGGACAAAGCCAAGAGCAAGGAGGACAAGCTGCCCAGGGGCTGGACCAAGCACCAGAGCCGCAGCAACCCGGGCCAGTTCTTCTACGCGCACGTGTCGGGCAAAACGAGCTGGGTGGTGCCCACGACCGACCCGGACGAGCCCGAGGCCGAGGCCGGCGGCGAGGACGCAGACGTGAGCGACGAGGAGGAGGACGAGGACGACGGCAAGGCGTCCACGGCGTCCGCGAGCGCCGACAGCCAGCCGGCCCCCAAGAAGAAGAAGAAGGGCTGGGCGTTCAAGCTGCCGCGCAAGCTCACGATCGCCACGTCCTCTGCGCCGGTGCCGGCGCCGGCCGCTTCTCCTTCCGCGGCGGGCGCCACGTCCGCGGCCACGTCGCCCATCGAGCACGACGAGAGCCACCACGAGTTTTGAGCGCCGCCTTCCTCCCTGACACTATAAAGCAGCAACACAATAACAGCACGTGCATACCCGACTCGCTCTCCGTCCTTGGTCAGATGACAGTCAGCAGGCAACGCGGTCCAATGGGATCTGCTTCATTTGTTGGGTGGTGAGCAGAGTCTGCTGCCGGGTCCTCGTCCTCCTCTTCCTCGTCTCCGTACTCCCCCTCCGCCCGGACGGACGCTGCGGTCGGACGCGCCGCTCAGGGCCGCGGGCCACGCTCACGCTCCCTCATCCGCGGTAGCTGGCGCGCCGCTCCTCCGCGGGGTACTTGACGTGGTTCTGGCGCGAGAAGAGCGCCACCGGCGCGATGACCACGGCCATGACGGCGAGCGCCACGCCCGTTTTCCGCTGCCAGTTCTTGGTCTGCAGCCACCAGCCGCCCGCCGGCGACCACGTGTACTTGGGGTACGGGTACTGCTCGCTGCCGCCCATGCTACCGGCCGCTCGATCGCTCTCCCTGGACGCCTCGACGCCTCGACGCACTTGGTCGCTTGGTCGCTTGGTCGCCTTGCGCTCCCCCGAGTTTGTGCGGAGGGGACGAGGCCACAGGAAAAACCTCGGCAGCAAGCCGTTCTGGTGGTCACACAACAGTCATAAAACCTCGAAGTCGTGTGGGACACATGACAAAAACAGATAGAGAGCAAGCGAGCTCTTGTGGAGGGGGTCTGCACACATTTGGCGAGCACTGCAACCGGGTCAAGCGCCACCACCATCACCACATGCAGCCACCAACGCTCCTCTTGGGCCTTCACAGTCTCCTCATGCACACGTACAGGCACACAAAATCGATTACTTGGCGGGTGGCGGGTCGGTCGTGTCTTGCTCTCTCGTGTTTCCTCTTGCTCCTCCCAACCCTCTCAGCTCTACGCAAGTACTTACTCCCACGTACTTGAGGGCGACAGCTCGCCCCGCCGACTCTACTCGGCTCGCGCTTGCGCTCGAGCTCCTCGGCGTCGCTCGGTCTTGGCGCTGGACACGCACTCGAACCCATGCCAGGCGCGTCGTCCGACCGCTACGGGCGCTTACTGGAAGGCTTTCCGCTTGCCCATGCGCTCGTACTGCGCCACCATGCTCGTGGTGCGCGCGGCGAGGTCGCGCGTCTTGTCGATCACCTGGCGGTAGACCGAGTTCTGCGGCGTGCCCATGATGATGCGGCCGGCCTGCGAGTCGATCTTGGCGTCCAGGCGCGCGTTGCGGATGAGGTTCACGATCCACTTCTCGGCCGCGTCGGCGTCGTCGGCCATCGCCAGCTTGCCCGCGAGCATCTTCATGTCGATCGTGCGATGCACGCGGCAGTACATTTCGAAGATGGCGAGGCGCGCGGCCTCCATAAAGTCGCTCAGGTTCTTCTCGTACAGGAAAAAGTCGCTCGCGAGCACCACCTCGCACTCGCGCAGCTTCTCCTGGGCCGTCTCGAAGTCGAACTCCACGAACAGGCACTCGACAAAGTCGATGATCGGGTCGCGGTACGTCTTGTCGTCCACGCGCAGCACGCGCAGCAGCTCCTTCGTCAGGTTGCGGCGGCGCTTGTGCAGGATCACGCCCGCGCACAGGTACCGCAGCAGCCACGGCGCGTTGCTCTGGATGGCCTCCACGCAACGCGACTGCAGCATGAAGTCCACGATCGCGTCCCGGCCCTCCTCGTGCCACGCGAACACGAACAGCGCCCAGTGCAGCAGCCACGTGCGCTGCTGCAGCTGCTCCACCGGCGTCATGGCCGTCTGCAAGGTCGATCGTTCACAAGGCATTCACATTCTCTCTGTCAGACTGGCTGTTCCGTCCTCCCTCCATTGTCCAGCACCACAGCAGCGAACGTACGTTGTTCTCAATCACGTCGTGGATGCGGGAGATGTCCGTGAGGGCCTCGTCCCAGCGGAAGATGAGGATCTCGGCCGCGAGCTTGCCCCACAGCGCGTTCAGGTACTGCTGCGACGCGTTCGGGATGAGCACGCCGTAGTACGTCAGGTACGTCAGGCAGTCCTGGTAGTTGCCGCACTCGTACTGCAGCTTGGCGTACTTGTACAGCCCGTCCAGCACCGCGGGCGTGATCTGTGTGTTGCCCACGAAAGCCACATGAAAACGTTAGAAGTGCAGTCCACCAAGAACCCTCAATCCACCACTAGCATGTCAACGTACGCCCTCGTTCTGCTCGAGGTGGGCGGCGGTGAGCAGGTTCTCGCTCTGCAGGCGCAGGATCTTCTCCTCGTCCTCGATGAGCTCGAGCATGGGGCGGCACTCGTTCTTGGCGAAGCTGAGCGCGTCCAGGATCTCGCCGCGGCGGTCCTCGAACTCGGCGGGCACGTCCGTCGTGTTGTGCAGCGTCTGGAAGATCTCGACGGCGAAGTCGGCCATGTTGGTCGGCTTGAGCAGCGCCAGCTTGGCCGCCATCAGCTGCGCCTCGTCGTACAGCTCGTTGCTCGACAGGAAGTCGATCAGCGGGAACATGAAGTGCAGGTCCATGAACGGCGCCAGCTTGTTCGTCAGGTCGTACTGGGCCTCCGGCACGGCCGTCGACACGCCGGCCGCGGCCGACTCATTCTCGTCCTGCGAAGACATGGCGGGCGTCTGCTGCGTGTGGGGAGCCTGGGGGGGGGGGAGGTCCTGGGGGA
>JAADYH010000376.1:0-23098 GCA_023338125.1 Phytopythium aichiense | reverse complement strand
TCCAGAGAAGGTGGGGGGGGGGAGGAGCAGCCACCAAAATGACTGCCGCGTTAGCTCACCACTTCACGGCACGCTGGTGTCGATTTCCAGAGCGCGGCGGCTGGTCGATTGCCCAAGGTGTCGACCTCCTCTTCGACACTCTCCCCAACTACCGCAACCATCGACACTGGAGAGGTGAGCGAACTTTGCTCGCCTGGTGGAGCTGCGATTGTCTTGAGCTGACATTGGATCCCACACGCAGGAGCTCGAGGTCGTCAAGTGCATCCTCGTGCGAGAAGGATACCTGCAGCGGTTGGCGCGCGCGAGTGCGGACGGCAAGGTGAGCGGGACGCACTTGGGGGAGACGGTCGATGTGCTGGACCTGGTGCGCGTAGCGACGCTCGAGGCCATCGAGGCCATCGTGACATGGCGAACGAAGGTCCAACGGCGCTCAGGAGGTGGGCAAGAGGCTGCGCCGTACCTGTGGAACGGGGTCAACTACCTGCTCAAGATCCCGTCCGACCTCGAGTTCCTCGGCAAGCACGCAGCGCTCACGCAGTGGCTCGGCTTCACGCTCGCGCGCAACCCGTTCGTGCTGCCCGTGAACCTCGACTGTCGCGCCAAGCTGAGTGAAACGGTGGCTCGCTCGCCGGAGCGACCGACAATCAACCTCAGCGATGACTCGAGTCGGTTCATCGAGGTTGGCGGTAAGAGAGCGTCGGAAAGCGCTCGCGTCGATGCAGCAGCAGCAGCCGGGGCGTGGGCACTGGCCGAGCGCAAACGCGCCAAGAATCCGTACGAGACGCGCGTGGTGAACGACGACGAGCTGATCCCGACAGCGACGCTGATGTCTGCGTCGAAGGCCAAGGACGAGCTGAGACCAGCGACTCGAGACCGGCGGCGACACCAGGCGAACGTGTTGCCCTCGCAGATCGGCGACCTCGACATGGCACGAATCCAAGACGCCGAGGTGGTCCTGCTGGAGGAGGAGGCGCGCTACGGGTGTCTAGCGCGCGACTGGCAAGGCCGGATTGTACCGGTTGCGGAGGCCCAACGACGAGCCAACATGATGGACATGTCCGGAGGCGCGTACACCTCTACCAACAGCACAAGCCCCAGTCGCCAGGCCGAAGACGACGGCGGGGATCTGAGAAGCGAGTCAGGTGTTTCACCTGTGAACCAGTTCATGGCTGGCGGAGGGTCCTCTCTCCAGGGCAAGTTCATCGCCAAGAAGCGCGCCGGCGCGCTCGGACCGATCTCCAAGCCTCACAGCGCCGTCCCAACCACGAAACACACTGGGTCAGCGCCTAACAACCACCTCCGCCGGCCGCCAGTGCGGTCGAGATCGCGAGGCGCACAGTTCGAGGACGCGCTCGAGACGGAGAGGCGCGCGCTGCAACAGCTTGAGGGCGTCATGGACGCGCTGAGAGAGCAGATCGAGCGCAAAGAGATGGACATCGCGTACTTCGAGAGCATCCCAGGCCTCCAGCACCTCGGAGACGAGCTGCGCGAGTTGGCGGACGCGTCGAGGGCAGAGGCGCTGGTGCTGCGCCATGAGCTGACGGAGAAGCGCGCGGTCTGGGAGCGCAAGCGCGACAACATTGCGCGCAAGCAGGACATCGTCGAGACGTACAAGACTGCGCAGAAGACCTCCGTCGATGACTCGGTATGGCTCCGTCCTGTGGGTGATAGACTCCATGGCATGATGTTGACTGGATGTGGCACTGTGGCTTGCAGCGCCGCGCAAAGATCGACGCGTGCACGTCCAGTGGAGGAGCAGTCGAAGACGGCAGGCCAGCTCGTTCCCGACCTTCGTCGTCGTCACCCGCGTCCACAACCTCAGCTAGCGGCACTTTGTCCGCTCCAACTGTCGACGCGACTCAAGCTACCGCTCATCACATGGCGGTGCAGCATCTGTGCGCCACTATCATCCAGGCTCATGCACGCGGGATGCTGGCTCGCGCTGCCTTTGTGCGCATGCAGGTCGCGTTTGTGGTCGCCAGTACCTTCATCCAGGCCGGAACGCGCGGGTTTCTGACCCGACGGCGTGTCGCCAAGCTATACTGGCAGCGCACGGCCGTCGTGGTGCTCCAGCGTGTGGCTCGCGGCATGCTTGCCCGTCTACGAGTGCGCAAGAAGCGACTCGCTCTCCGGGTCCAGCAGAGCGCGCGGGAGATCCAACGCGTCGTCCGCGGACGCCTGGGACGCGTGCGTATGCTCCGGATCCGTCGGCTATTTGCTGCTCGATCCGGGATGGTCAGTGCAGTGATGGACGAAGGAGCCGAGCTGTCGATCTCAGCCTCCGACCTGAAGGAGCTCGCGGCCGAGTGCGCTAAGATGGTGGCTGTCCCGACGCTCGCGGGAGCTCCAGCAGTCGATCGTCCGCTGAATCCGCTCGTGCTTGGCCTTGTGCGCGTCTTGATGCTGTTCACAAGCGATCGCGACAACGAGTGGGATATGCCCAACACGCGGTGGAGAGAGGCCTCGCAGTTCCTTGGGTGCTCCGTCTCGCTGCTGCGGAGGATGCAGAAGATCGGACTGGCCGCCAGCGATGCCAAGCGCCACGTCCGAGGGTCCGCGCTCGGATGCTCGCTGTTGAACACGCTGGCGAGCGACCGAGCGTTCAACTTGCAGCAGTTCGAGGCGCTCCCGTGTGGTGGAAAGGCGGCGTGTGCCATCTTCCAGTGGGTCGCAGCGTATGAGCAAGTGTCTCGGCTTCAGAGCGTGCTTCTTGACCGCGACGGCTCCTCCTTCGACGAGGATGACACCTCAGACGCGTATTTCGTGGTCGCAAAGGAGCTGAGTGCGAAAGAGCGAGCACTCGAGAGAACCGAGGCGAAGGAGAACGAGATCAGCGAGGAAGCCTCGGAGCGGCGCTTCGTTCCCGTCGAGCTGCTGTCGGCTGTCGAAGATCCCGGCAAGGCACCATCCAGTAACAGGTCGCGTGCCGTGCTGCTTGTCGTGGGGAGAGATCTACCTGCTCGAGCGAAAAGAAGTCTTCTAGGTCGGCTTATTGCAGCGCTTCCCGGTCGCTTCGTGACGATCAACCGCTATCGAGACGATGATAACAGCGAGTCCAAGACGTCATCATCAAGGGCATCAGTGCAATCACGACCTTCCTCAACGGCCGATCGAGCAAAAGAGGGAGTCAAAGAAGTCTCCATATTCGACATTGCCGCGATTCGCGCAGCTGTTGCGCTGGGTTACAGTGTCGTGCTGGAAGGTGACGTCGGACTCCGGGACCCGACCCGGCGCCAGTTCCTGAGCGCACTCGCAGCGGTCAAAGCTGCTGTCCATCCGTCTCCACATTGCATTCTACTCCAGGGCTCTGTCCGGAATCGACCGGAGCCTGTCGATGACTGTGCCGACAGTGCTCAATGGGAGCAGCACGCTGCAGCAGCGGACGCGGATCTGAAGGGGGCCATGGAGGCGGCGGCGGAGCATCTGTTCTCGCTCAAGCAGCGCCAATTAGCCAAAGAGATGCTCGTGATGAGTTCTGCCAGCGACGACTCTGCTGCTGCTGAGAGTCTGAAGGCGCCTGCCGCTCTGGTGATCGCCATGGAGGCTGTGATCGTGTTGTTGACCCCTGGAAAGACCTACATCGGACCGACTGCGCAGGCTCCAGTCGTGAGCTGGCGACTCGCAAAGAGATTGCTAGCGAATCCTCGCTTCCTGCAGCTCAAACTCGTTCAAGTGCGCGCCGAGGCCGTTCCACGCGACAATCTCTCCGCACTGGATCGGTACATCAGTCACCCATCATGGCCCACTCGCCACCACGCGCTCTCTCTTCAGCTGCGCGCGGCGAATAGCAGTACTGACAGCGACGCCCCCATCGGTGGAGCTCACCTTGTGTTCGCACTTGCGTCCTGGGTGGAGTCGATCGTGGCGCTGGCGCACTTGATCGCGGACGGTAACGGCATCGCTGGCGACGTGACGCGCAGCTCGCCTGTTCTTGGGCTCTTCGGCAACGTCGTCACCTACTGCAACGCCGGGAAGCGAGAAGTGACTCAAGACATTGCCTCCGATGATCAAGAAGACCCTGTCCACGATATGAAGGCGTCTGCAGATGCCATCGCGGAGGGTGAAGGCGACGCCACACGGGAGCTGCTGCAAGCCGCTCTTACGGACGCGTGTGTGTATCGTGCAGCACACGCGCTCGACAACGGAGAGCGGTGCGTCATCTCGGTCTATCATGACTGCCGACGGATCTTCTTCAGCGCGTACGCTCCAAGCTCCAGCCGCCGGTGGCTCACGGCCATCTCCGAGTCGAGCATCGACACTCTTCTCGCCCCCAACTCTCTCGAACGCATCGACACCAAGCGGCCTCCTGCCACGCGAGCCGAGCTGTACGATCGGCTGGTGCGTCTTTGTGTGTTGCAGTCTGGAGGCAGCGGTGCCGACAACGCGCTGGTCAGCGACAACTCGCGGCCGCTGACTGTGGGCGGCGGAAGCTTGCCAACCGCAGCAGACAACGCGGCGCAATTGGTCGTGCGACCACGCGCAGTGCGGCTCCTGCGGCGCGTCATGCGGGTCGGCGGATTCCTCGTGACGCTCACACTCTCCGAGCTCTCGCGCGGCCGCGTCCAAGTCGACGCGTTCGTCCACTGCAGCGACTTGACCAGCGGTGTCTACAGCGACGGATATCGGCGCTTGATCCCCTCCAACAGCGTGGGTGGTTCACGCACCGTCGTGGGTCTCGAGGGTATTTTGGAGCGCCTGAGCGCTGACCGAGCGCGTCGCATTGCCACCGTGTCCCCTCCGCGGCTGGCCAACATGGTTCTTGACCGCCTGCATATGTTCTACGCGCTGCAGAGCCGCTCAAAACGGTCAAACCGAGGTGCTGTCGGCTCCCGCGTCATCCCAGCGGTGGTCGCTCACCAACTGCTGGCAACCTGCGCTCCGGAAGGAGCCCATGGTCGTGAATTGACAGTCAGGATACGCGTCCGTACCAAGGAGACGGCCCCCGGTCGCGTGCTTGTGCGTCGTGCGGTGTGGCTGCCACGAAACTCCGAGACCGGCTGCGATGGCAAGGAAACCAAGGAGCTGTGGCTTCTCTCGGTCGTGGAGATGCACGCCGAGCAGTCGTTCGCAGCGCAGCTGTACCATCCCAAGTCGAGTCGGAGGCTGGCAGTGACGCTTTCTGCTCGCGACATACAGGACTTCGTCCGGGTCTCACGGTTCACGAGTCCGTGGCGCCTGCAGCGAAGCATCGCGAGAGTGTTCCGCTTTACCTTTAGCGACGAAAACGACGAGGAGACGGAGGATGAGGACGACAGCTGCAGCGAAGATGGAGAGGTGGCGCTGGTGCCGAAGCAACTGACCAAGCATAGCCATCCCGTCGCCAGACGCCTGGACGGACTGGTGGTGCGCCGTGTGCTTGCGCGCTTCCCCTCCGCGTTGCGGCATGAAGCGGTCCCTTATCAGCTGGTGAGCAAGACGACTCGACGCGTCCGCGTGTACGTGCAGGTTGAGCCCTGCGAGGTGGACGCGATGGAGCGAGGGCTCCTCTTCCGCGTCTACGAACCCGAGACGTGCGAGGAGCACGCGCTGACGATCCGCGACTGCGAGATCGAGGCGTGGATAACGGAGAACCAATCCTGGGCGAGGGCTTCGACCGAGCAGCGAGCTCGAATCAGTCGTGAACTGGTTCGGTCGACCTTCGAGTGGTGTGGGGGATATGACGGTTCTGGCTGCGTGAGTGCGCGGCTTCCCAGCGGTGTCATTACCTCCAGTCGCGCGTCTCGACAGCTGGAGGCCGGCTCAAGTGCTGCGGCAGACCAGAGCGAGGTGGTGTGCAGTGCTTCGACTAGTCCAGACGCTCAAGTCGCGACGTCGTGCGTTGTGCTGCTGGATGAAGACGAACCGGAGCGGGATGACGTGATGCTGGATGTAGACTACAGCGCTCCGCGTCCGTCCAAGTGGTGCTTCCACTACGACAAGGAGGAGCTGGTCCACCACGGGACGCACCGCGCGAACGGGCAGCTGCTGGTGGTCCGAGTGCTGATGAAGGTCGTCATCCGCGAACGGCTGGTACCTTTGGTGCCCAAGGACCGCATTCTCCAGGAGGACGCGCTCGTGATCACCTTCCGAGTCTACCACCCGGCGACCAGCAGCCACGCCACGGTCGAGATCGACAGCCGCCACGAGCTCCGCGAGGTCGTGGGGCCCGACCAGGCCTCGCTCATCTCGTCCTCCAGCGTCCGTGCGCTCATAATCCACATCATCGAAGCGCGCACAGAGGTGCAGCTTGTCGACCCAGACGTCGAGACGCCACTGTCGACGGTGTCCACAACGTCGGTGATGCGGGAACATCGAGCGCGCGAGCAGCACAAGCATCAGCGAAAGCTACGGATCGTGTTCTTGAGAGACCGGCTGTACGCCAAGCACAAGACGACGCCGATCACGGCTTCGTTCGAGAGCGACACTGAGGTGAACGCGGTCAAGCTTATCGACCACGCGGCCGACCGGGGCGTCAAGGTGCTGTCGCGGGCCAAGGTGCTGACCGGCTATGGACGCGTAATTATCACCTTCTTCGACGTCGCGGGCCGCCATCGCCCCGGGACAGCCGACTCGCGGCGCCGATGGCGAGCAGACGCATACGTGTGCGCCACGAGCGAGCGGCTTTCGCTCGTGCTCGAGCCCGCCGACCTGCTCCACGTGGTCGGCGACAGAACGGAGCTCCTGCTCCTCGACGCGGCCGACGTGGAGCCGACCGAGACCGACGTGGAAGGGCGACGGCAGCTTCAACGAGAGCTGGCGCTAGTCGTGATCGACCACGTGGGCATCGAGCAGCGGCGCGACGGACGCAGCAGTCGGCTGTTCCTGAGCGAGTACTACCTGCCACCGCCTCCATCCTCCAAGCGTCAAGGTGAGGCGAGCAAGACGGAGCGCGAGCTCGTGTTCAAGGCGGTGCGCGCCGTCGAGGACACGAAGGTGGTCATGGCCATCTATCTCGTCCACTCGGCGGACCCGAGTGTGCAGGTCGAGCTGTACGAGCCACGGGCTAGCGCCATGAGCGCGCTCGAACTGCCGCTCCCCACTCTCGCTGCCATGTTCGGCCTCTCCGAGCCCCTCGCCAGCTCGCTGCTCACGGGTGACCTGGCAGCGGTCGTTGGGCTCTCTCGAGCTGCCATGATGGCGCACATCAGCGCCTTCATCCGCGTGTCAAAGCTCGCGGAGGACCGGCTGCACCTGCGACAAGACGAAGGAGAGGCGGCGGTGGTGCGTCTGACGCTGCTCCTGGACCCCGAGCAGGCCCGAGCGTGCATGGATCGGCTCGTCAGCCACCGCGGAGACCAGGACAGTGCCGTTCGCGGCGCCATCGAGCGTATCGCGGCGTCCATGCGGGTGCTGCAGCGGTGGGTGGGGCCGACCGCGGGACTCGACGGCCGGTACCTGTGCCTCTGTCTCCACCTGATCGTGGTCCAGGACGAGTGCTCGCTGCTGTGCTCGGCGTACTCGCCGATCGCCCAGGCCGTCGCGACGGCATTCGTGGCCGCCGCAGAGCTCCATGGACTGGACGTGGCGCTCCCGGCGGCCTCGGAGACATCCATGGATGCTGTCGCGCCTGATCTGCTGGAGCACGTGGGCCGCTTGCTCCGGGTGGAGATGGTGGAGCAGGTGGAGGACGGACTGGAGACGGAGGCCGAGTCGGAGGCCGAGGTGAGGAGCAGGTGGCGGCTGCAGGTGCATGCGGAGCCCTAGCAGCGCGTAAATATAGCCGTCTGGCGATCGTGTCTCTCTCTCCGTTCTCGAGTTGGTTTCTCGGCCGCGGCTGGTCGAGACTCTCGAGGTGATCATGGCGGGTCCGAATGCCGTGTCGACGCCGGTGGAGCCGCTGAGGGAGGAGGAGGAGGGCCCCGGGGACGAGGAGGACGCGCGCGCCGAGGCCGGTCGTCTGCGCGCCGCCATCTCCGAGGCCGTCGAGCGGCGCGACGAGTTCCAGCAGCGCAACCTCAAGTGCGTGTGCGCATGCCATGAGTCTGTGTGTTGTGGCGTATTGTGCGTGCTAACGGACCCAATGGGCAGGCTGCAGCGCAAGGCGGCGGCGCTGCTGCTCAAGATCCAGGAGACGAGCGCGGCGGGCGGTGCGGTGAGCGAGCCCGGGCGGCGAGAGGACAAGAGCTCGGCGAGCGAGAACACGAAGCGGTACCTCGAGTGCCTGCGCAGCGCGCACGAGGTGCGCGTGCAGACGGCGGCGGCGCAGGCGCAGTACGACAAGGTGGCGCTGGAGCTGCAGGCGCGGCTGGACGACAAGGAGGCCAAGGTGAGCGAGGTGCAGGACGCGTTCCTCGAGTTCAAGCGCGAGGTGGCGCGCAGCGCTGAGAACCTGCGCACGGGCAAGCCGATCCCCGCGCGTGTGATCGGCCAGTTCGAGGCGGCGGAGCTCAAGAAGGACCAGGAGGTGGAGAAGGTGCGGCTGAAGCACATCAACCTGCGCACGCACCTGCGCAAGCTGGAGCAGCAGCTGCACGCCAAGGAGCAGCTCGCCGAGGGGCTGCACCTGATCGACTTTGAGCAGCTCAAGATCGAGAACCAGACTTTGAACGAGAAGATCGAGGAGCGCAACGAGGAGCTGCACAAGCTGCGCAAGAAGACGACGAGCACGGTGCAGGTGCTCACGCACCTCAAGGAGAAGCTGCAGTTCGTGCTGGCCGACAACCAGACGCTCAAGCGCGAGTCGGCCGCGCTCGAGGAGGCGCTGAGCGCCAACCGCGACGCGCTGGCCAGGGCCAAGAAGGACCGCGACGCGCACCGCCAGCGCGCGCTCAAGCTGCGCAGCAAGGACGGCTTCGCGGCCTCGGCGGCGCTCACGGACGACTTCGCCAAGCGCGAGGGCGACCTGGAGGACCTCTCGCGCCGGCTGGCCGAGCTGCGGCAGCGCCACGCGTACCTCGTTTCGCGGGTGGGCTAGTAGTGCGGTCTGTAGTGAGGTATGAAGGATCATGGGGAATGGAATGGCATGGCTCCCATTGTGTCTATTGGGGTGCTCATCGCTTCTTGAAGCCGTATTTCTTGCGCTCGTAGAAGAGGTCTGTCTTGGAGGAGCCGAGGTTGACGATCTTGGGGCACCCGTCGCGGTCCTTCTCGAGCTGCGTGCACTCGCGGCAGTAGTAGGCGTCCGAGACGCCCGGGCCGCCGCAGATGACGCAGCGGCCCGCGTACGAGCCGTAGTTGCACTCGTCGCAGACGCGCACGAGCGTGCAGGGCCGCACGTACGAGTCGCAGATGACGCACTTGCCGTCGTCCTTCTCGCACAGGCGCCCGATCGCCACGCCCGGCTGCTTGCGGCACATGACCAGGTCTGGGTGGTGCTTGGCCATCGGAACGGAGCTTCTTGGTGGACTTCTTGGTGGGCTTCTTGGTGCACTTGGTGGCTTGGTGGTGGTGTTGGCGACGGGTGGGAAGAAGCGCGTTTGATTGGTGGAAAGTGGGAGTTCATGCGTCTCAGATTGGAGGAAAAAGGAGGGAAAATCCAGGAATGTGCACTGTCACTCTTTGAGAGATTTCGCATAGTGACTTGTGTGGAGAAAGAGGCGGAGTGAACGGCCGCACTCCAATTCATTTTGTGCCCTGTGCGGACTTGAAATCTCCCTGGTAGAAAGAATTGGGGAGCCAGCTTCAATGACGAATAGAGTCCTCCAGTCGCCGTTCGAATCAATTGAGCGCTCTCTGTCCGTTTCGCTTCGCGCGCATTTCTATCTGTTCAGCAAAAGAACAAGATTCAAACGACAAATACCGCTTGGATTGGCCAAAATCCAACTTCAAGCGCTCTGATTGGTCCGTTCTCCATAATGATTTATACTCCTTTCCATGATTAAAACAGTTTGAAACGCCTTGAAAGCACGTCGCCCCTCCCTTGCTTCTTCCTCCTCCAACATCTGCAGGTGCCTCGAGAAGAGGAGGGATGACCTCCCCGTATCGTGGGGGGGCGGTCCCTGTGAGGGCCAGTTTGGAGTTCTGTATGGTATAGTTTATCCCGCAGTCTCCGATTTTGCTCGAGTTGAGTATACCGCATAGAAAAGAGCAAAGAAACCGCAAGTCCACGACCCAAGACCCAAGCATGGAGCCTCTCGGTGCCGCGTCGGATCATGCAGGGGCGTCCTGGGGTGCGCTCAAGGACGGCAAGAAGCGCAAGCGGCTGCAGAAGAAGGCGCCGGGCGCGCCCAAGCGCGGCAAGTCGCCGTACATCCTGTTCTCGATGGCCAAGCGCGAGGAGATCAAGGCGCAGCTGCCCGAGAACGCCAAGGTGACGGACATCATGCGCGCCATCGCCGACGCCTGGGGCAAGATGGGCGACGAGCAGAAGGAGCCCTGGAAGCGCGAGGCCGAGACGGACAAGCAGCGCTACGAGGAGGAGATGGCCAACTACGACGGCCCGTTGCGCGTGCCCAACAAGCGCGCCAAGAAGCATCCGGACGCCCCCAAGCGCGCCTCGTCCGCCTTCCTCTTCTACAGCCAGGTCATGCGCCCGCGCATCAAGGCCGAGCACCAGGACATGAAGAACACGGAGATCTCGAAGCAGCTCGGCGAGGCCTGGTCCAAAGCCACGGACGAGCAGAAGGCGCCCTTCGTCGAGAAGGAGAAGGCCGACCGCGCGCGCTACAAGCGCGAGATGGAGGAGTGGAACAACTCGAAGGCGGCGCGCGAGTTCGCCGAGTCCACGCAGCAGTACTCCAACTACGGCGCCATGACGGGCTTTGACAACATGACCTACCCCAACACGTACTCGGCCACGGAGGTCTAAGCCCGGCTGTCTTCCCGCCAGCCAACTCGCTGTTGAGGCGACGCGCCGACGAATGTCGCTGCCGTGGCGCTCCGCCGTTTTTATTAATGCATTCAAGGCCGAGGAGGGGGTCGGCAGCGGATGGAGCAGCATGTCGGCGGCGCCTCGTTGTTGTGTCTCCTTCCCCGCGCGGCGGAGTGCTCTCCCCGGTGAATCAATCCTTTCGACCCGCGTTCGGCCGCTTTTGCCTGCTCCCAGTCGTCGTTCGTGCGTGTGTCGGCCGCGTCTGGTTGGCGCAGCCCTCCGCCTTACACGGAAGGCGGACGCGTTCTCCAGACAACGTGAATGAATACACGCACTTTGCACATGTGACGCGCTTCTTGACAAGTAGAAACCGATGGATGCATGGAGCCATTCATGGTCACGGTCATTAGGTTTCACAGTCGCATGTCTGTCTTGGTGTCCGAACCAAGCTGTTGAAGTTGTCCTCCATACTCAGTCCAAGATATCCACCACTCCTCGTCACTCCTCATCATGACAAACACCATTCGACGACACCAGATGAAACAGAGAGCAAGCATTACATTCGTTTTTGTTACGCGAGCGACTACATCGCGCAGGTGGAGCGGTCCTCCGCCTCTTGTCCGCGTCCGCAGCGGCGGCGCGTCAGGCTTCGGACCTCAGACCTCAGACCCCCAGGCTTTAGGCGCTCGAGAGCGCGTCGACGCCCGGCAGCACCTTGCCCTCGAGCAGCTCGAGGCTGGCGCCGCCGCCCGTGCTCACGTGGCTCACCTTGTCCTCCGTGTCGAACTTGACGCAGCACGTGGCCGTGTCGCCGCCGCCGATGATGCTGGTGGCGCCGCCCGCAGTGGCCTGCACCACGGCGTCCATGACGGCCTTGGTGCCCTGCGCGAACGCGTCGAACTCGAACACGCCGGCCGGGCCGTTCCACACGATCGTCTTGGCGCGCAGGATGGCCGTCTTGAAGGCCTCCTGCGACTGCGGGCCCACGTCCAGGCCCATCCAGCCCGCGGGGATGCCCTCCTCCTGGGTCACCACCTTGTGCTGGGCGTCGGCCGCGAACTTGTCGGCGATCACAAAGTCCGTCGGCAGGTGCAGCTGCACGTTCTTCTCCTTGGCCTTGGTCACGATGGCCTCGACGATCTTGGCGCCCTCGTCGTCGTACAGCGAGCTGCCGATCTCCATCTTGTTGATCACCTTCTTGAACGTGAAGGCCATGCCGCCGCCGATCACCATCTCGTCCACCTTGTCGAGCATGTTCATGATGAGCTGGATCTTGTCGGCCACCTTGGCGCCGCCGAGGATCGACACGAACGGCCGCTCCGGGTTGTCCAGCGCCTTGGCGAAGTACACGAGCTCCTTGTCGAGCAGGAAGCCCGCGGCCTTGATCGGCAGGTCCACGCCCACCATCGAGCTGTGCGCGCGGTGGGCCGTGCCGAACGCGTCGTTCACGTACACGTCACCAAGCTTGCTGAGGCTCGCGCGGAAGGCCGCGACGCTCTCCTTGGACGCCGTCACCTTCTTGCCCTCGGCGTCCTTGCCCTTGCCCTCCTCCTCCACGTGGAAGCGCAGGTTCTCGAGCAGGATGACGCTGCCGGCCGCCGGGCTGGCGCACGCAGCCTCCACCTCGGCGCCCACGCAGTCCGACAGGAACGTCACCTTGCGGCCGACCTTGGCCTCCACGGCGGCGGCCACGGGCTTGAGCGAGTACTTGGCCTTGGGCGTGCCGTCCGGGCGGCCCAGGTGGGACATCAGGATCACGGCCTTGGCGCCGTGCTCGAGCGCGAACTGGATCGTGGGCAGCGCCGCGTCGATGCGCTGCGTGTTGGAGATGGAGCCGTCCGACGCGAACGGCACGTTGAAGTCCACGCGCATGAGCACGCGCTTGTCCTTGACGTCCACGTTCTTGATGCTGAGCTTGGCCATGGTGGTCGAGTCGGGGGGGGTCGGGGGGGAGGTGAGAAGGAGAGGCTGCTGCTGCTGCTGCTCGGGGCGCGAAAGCGGAAATGAGCCGCAGCCAACGCACGCGCGAGGTCTCCAACGCCCAGGGATCGAAGGGTCGATTGCTCCCCCTTCCGATTCGGCCCAAGAGAAAAGATCGACTTGCTTGGCTCCCATGGGCACAAATAGCATAGCAATCGGCGGCTGGTCAAACCGGGTGAAAAAGATTCGCGCGACGAGTGACGGGACGGGAGGAGTGCCCCCCTTTTCAGGTCGACACCAATAGTATGCAGTATAGAAGGTCATGCAGACATGTAGGGTTTTGGGGTATACCAATGATAAACGAACTATGATAACATGAAGGAAATATGTCAATGCAGGACATGAAATTGGGGCAGTTGGGTCGCACACTCCGTTCGGTGACACTCCGCGGTCACCCCCGCGTCTATGACGTCAAGGAGCAGAAACACGCGCGACTAGTACCTTAATCGTGGTACATCAGCGTGTCCCATCAAGGTAACCGGTTCTAAACCGGTTGCTTGTCACATCCATCGGCTCGATACCGGTTTCACCTCCAGCAGAGGGGGGAAACCCGGAGCGGGTTCCCCCCCTAAAGTGGACCCGGACCGGCTTGCAACGTGGCTTGAAGCGAAGAGAGAACGCCCGTCGTGCGCTCGCCTCCATTTCCATACTGAGCGCGAGTCTTCCGGCGGCCTCATCGGGGCGGAAGGAAGCGAGGAGAAGAGAAGAGACAGGCGGCAGGCGAGGCGAGAGTCCGAGCCGGCTGAAGCGAGCGAGCGAGCAAGCGGCCGAGCGATCGTGCGACCGGCCGACGCGAGTGAGTGCGTGAGTGAGTGCGCGTGGCGTCGCGGTCCCCCGGTGCCCCGGTCTCTGTCCGTCGTCGGTGTCGGCGTCGGCGTCGGTCCCCGGCCGCCCCGTGGCGCAAACAGCGAACGCATCGCGGGAGGAGAAGTAGAAGAGGGCGAAGAGGGGGGAAGAAGCCGATAGAAGCAGCGGAACCCGGCGAAGAGAGAGAGAGATGGCGGGCAACGGACGCGTGGGGGTCATCCCCTCGAGCGCGCTGCCGTCCTACGAGCGGTTCACGCCGCACAGCGGCGCACCCGTGGACGTGTCGAGCCTGAGCGTGGCGCAGCGACTCGTGCTGGAGAACAAGAAGCGCGTGCAGAGCTCGCTGCGCCGCCGCAACACGCAGGAGGTGCTGGCCGCGCTCAAGGAGACGCCCGTCGAGGTCGGCGCGCACATCTGGGTGCCCGACCCGGAGCGCGTCTGGCGCGTCGTCGAGGTCGTGCACTTCGACACGGACCCCGAGAAGGGCCTCGTGCTCACGGTGCACGGCCGCTATGGCCGCGAGAAGATCGACTTGCGCGACATCGGCGACATCTACCGCGTCAACCCGCGCGTCGTCGACGACATGACCAGCCTCTACTACATCCACGAGGCCGGCGTGCTCGACAACCTGCACGCGCGCTCCAAGCCCGACCACCTGCGCCCGTACACGCTCATGGCCAACGTGCTCGTGGCCGTCAACCCGCTCGTGCGCGTCGTGGAGCCCAAGGTCGAGGACTACATCAAGACGCAAATGGGCGACCGGCCGCCGCATCCGTACGCCATCGCCGAGGTCGCCTTCCAGCAAATGGCGCTGCGCGAGCCGGCGCAGTGCCAGTCGATCGTTATCTCGGGCGAGTCGGGCGCCGGCAAGACCGAGACGTCCAAGATCGTGCTGCGCTACCTCACGTCGCGGGAGCACCTCATCGCCCAGGCCAACCACCAGGAGGAGCAGGACATTGCGCAGGAGCTGGACAAGCGCCTCTGGGATACGAACCCGATCCTCGAGGCCTTCGGTAACGCCAAGACGCTGCGTAACCACAACTCGTCGCGCTTCGGCAAGTTCATGAAGCTGCAGTTCCAGCCCAAGACGAACGTGCTCGTCGGCGCCTTCATCGAGACGTACCTGCTCGAGAAGTTCCGCGTCGTCGCGCAGATCCCGGGCGAGCGCAACTTCCACATCTTTTACTTCTTGCTGTCTGGCGCCACCGACGCGATGGCCAGCGAGCTCAAGCTCGAGTCCGTCAACAACTTCGAGTACCTCAACCAAAGCGGCTGCGTCTCGGACCCGAACGTGGACGACGAGCTCCTCTTCGACGACGTCGTGCGCGCGCTCGACACGGTCGGCATCGACTCGGCGCTGCAGAAGCAGGTCTGGACGGTGCTGGCTGGTCTGCTGCACCTCGGTAACATCCGACTCAAGGACCGCGAGACGGCCGAGGGCGATGCGGGTGAAGTGACGAAGGAGGCGGAGCGCTACGTTGCCAATTGCGCCTCGCTGCTTGGCGTGGACCCCAGTAGCTTGATGCGTGTCATCACAGAGCGCGAGATCGCTACGCGCGGGGAGACGTTCACGATCAAGCGGTCGGCCAAGGAGGGCGGCTACGTGCGCGATGCGATCGCCAAGTCCATCTACAACAACTTGTTCCGGTGGATCCTGTACAAGATCAACCGCTCGCTTGGTCACGGCGCGAGCTCGTTGCCTTTCATCGGCGTGCTCGACATCTTCGGCTTCGAGTCGTTTGAGGAGAACGACTTTGAGCAGCTGCTGATCAACTTTGCGAACGAGGCGCTGCAGGCGACGTTCAACCAGCAAGTGTTCATTGCCGAGCAGGAGCTGTTCACGGCGGAAGGGATTGACGTGGGCAAGATCATCTGGCCCGACAACCGCGAGTGCATCGACCTGATTTCCATGAAGCCAAACGGAATCCTGCCGCTACTGGACCAGGAGGCCAAGATGCCGCAGCCGTCGGACGAGAAGTGGAACGCCACGCTGCACAAGACGCACGCGAGCCACCCGCACTTCCTGGCGCCGCATGAGAAGGACAAGAAGTACGTCTTCATCATCAAGCACTTCGCAACGCGCGTGCCGTACATGATCGGCAACTTCATCGACAAGAACAACGACACGATCCCGAAGGACCTGGAGGACTTTGTCATGTCGAGCCAATCGTCGCTCATCAAGGACATGTTCTCGATCAAGATGGACAGCGAGACCATGGACGCGCCGCCGGCTTCCAACGGCAGCCAGCAGCGCAACAAGGTGACGGTGTCGGCCAAGTTCTGCGACCAGATGAAGGAGCTCGTAGACACGCTGAACGCCACGCGATGCAACTTCATTCGCTGCATCAAGCCGAACCCGACCATGACCGCGGGCATCTTCGACCATGGCTACGTTGTCGACCAGCTGCGCTGCACGGGTATGCTTGCCACGTGCGAGCTTCTTAAGGTTGGTCTGCCGACGCGTGTGTCGTACGAGGAGATCTGCCGCATCTACAAGCCGGTGCTGCCGCCTTCGGTCGTGCCGCTCTTCGGTCCCTACAACGACCGCACGTTCACGGAGGCAGTGCTGTGGTCGTTCCGCGTCGACCCCGACGCCTACCGCCTCGGTCGCACCAAGGTCTTCTTCAAGACGGGCAAGATTGCGCTCCTGGACGCGCTGCTCAAGGTCGACATGAAGAAGATGGGTCCGTGGATCGTCGCTCGTCTGCGCAAGTGGCTCGCGCGTCGCCGCTGGCGCTACGCGACGGCCAAGATCATGGGCCAGCGCGCGTTCCTGTGGCTGTACGAGTACACGAAGAAGCGTAAGGCCGCGATCGTCAAGATGCAGGCTGTGATGCGCATGTTCGCCGTGCGCAAGCAGTTCATCCGCGCGCGTAACGCGCACCGCAACATGCAGCGCCGCAAGGCGCTCGCGCGCAAGCACTTCAAGACGGCCGTGCGCGCCATCATGGCCGGCAACGCGTTCCGTCAACTGCTCGAGCAGACCCGACTGCGCATGGCTGCGGTACGTTGCCGCGTCAATACTGGTTGGTGTAGCGTCGTGTTGCTTGGAAGCTAACTGATTCATGCTCTCCCGACTGTGGCTACTTCAGGAGCTTGCCAAGAAGAACGAGGCTGCCGTGAAGCTTCAGGTGCGTTTCAATCAAGCGTGTGGCATGCAGCATGCAAAGGGCACCTTGCTGACGAGCGTGTTACTATTACTCTCATTGTGATAGGCGATGGTCCGCGGTCGCTTCGGCCGGAAGCGCGCGCAGGGGCGGCGCAACCAGATCGCAGACGAGAAACTGCGCAAGCGTCTGGTGGAGGAGGCTGCGGCCGCCGAGCTCGAGCGCAAGCAGTCGGCCAAGAAGCGCTGGCACACGGCGTACTACGTGATCTCGGCGCAGCGTCACTGGGTGCAGCGCCTGCAGCACATCCGCAAGGCTCGCCTCGCGGTCGAGGAGGCCAAGCGCCTGTCCGAGCAGCAGCGCCTCCTTCAGCTCCAGCGCGAGGAGGAGGAGCGTCAGCGTCAGCTCCAGGCGCAGAAGGACGAGGAGGAACGCCAGCGCCTGGTGGCGCTCAAGCGTGGCGGTGCGGCCACCACGATCCAGCGCGCCTACCGCAACGCGAACTCTCGCCGCGAGGCGAAGCGCGTCGCTGCCATGGAGCGTGCGCAGTCGACGGCGCTTGCCGCTGCGCTTGCGGCGCAGGAGGCCGCCCAGGCTGCCGAGGCCGCGTCGCTCGCTCACGAGGCCGAGGCCGACGCGCTTCGTCGCCTCGGCGCGTACGACGACGCCAAGCGTGCGTCTATGGCTGGCACGATGGGCACGGTCGGCACCGCTGGTGCGCTGGCCACACCTGCGATCGCCGGCACTGCTGGTGCGATTCCTGCACAGCTTGGATCGGTCGAGCCGCTGCAGGCGACAACGGGCCAGGCCGGCCAGATCGGCGCGGTGGGATCGGTCGGCGTCGCCGGCGCGATGGTCGGCCAGGAGGCGCTGCAGAGCGCGGACCTGAGCTGGATGGCGCAGGACAACGCCAAGATTGAGGGCGAGGCCGTTGCGGGCGACGCGCTGCGCCAGGAGCAGCTCGCGCAGGCGGGCCGCGACCTGTTTGGCGAGGGCGGCGAGATGCCGCAGGGCCCGCTCATGTCGGCTGACGACGACAACCTGGTGAACCCCGTGCACAAGCTGTACGAGTTCCCGACCGGCCCGCCGATCCCGTACAAGGGCGGCATCCTCACGTGCACGATGTTGGGCCACCGCAAGCAGCAGGACGAGAACTGGGGCGACGAGTACACGGAGTACGTGGTGCGCGTGACGTGGGGCCGCGACATCCTGGAGCAGTCCAAGACGGCATGGCTCGTGGGCGGTCGCTACAACGACTTCAACGCCCTCCACCAGGAGCTGAAGGCCGCCGCGTCGGGCCGCCGCGGCAAGCGCGCGCCGTGGTTCCCGCGGTTCCCGAAGCGCCACCCGTTCTCGTCGATGATCGGCAAGAACCAGGAGGAGAAGTTCATCATCAAGCGCGAGAAGGAGCTGAACCGGTACCTGACGCAGGTGCTGACGCAGATGCCGGACGCGCTGCTCAACATCCACCTGGACCGGTTCCTGAACCTGACGCTGCGGATCCAGGACATCTCGGAGCGCGAGGCGTACGCCGAGGCGCGCAAGCGCTGGGAGGAGGAGGAGCGCGAGGCGCTGGCCAATGCCGCGGACGCCGAGCCGCTCAACGACGCCGACCTGCAGGAGGTCGAGCAGCTCGTGCATCAGCTGCTGCAAAAGATCATCTACGCCGCGGGCGACGTCCGCCAGGACACGGAGCTGCAGGAGATGATCCACGCCGTCAAGGTGCTGCAGCCGCGCGTGGCCGCGTCGGCGCAGATCGGCGGCAACGTCAACGTGGAGCTCATCCCGCTGGCCATGCAGCTGCAGGACGACATCCAGGACGCCTTCAACCAGTACAACGACACGCTGCTCGCCATCCGCCTGGGCCAGGACCTCAACTAGGCGTTGAGGCTGGCTGGCGGGCAACCGACGCCTGGGGCACGACGCATGGCCGCCCCCTTTCATTTTTCTTCATGTTGGACTGATTTCTACCCCGCTCCTCGCGCGAGCACTCGGAGGCGGAGAGTGTGTCGACGCCGACGGAGGGGAGCGGGACCAGCAGCGCGGGCCTCGAGCCGCCCGCCGCTGCCTCCAAGCGGGTTTTCCAAGCGGGTCGCGCGGCGCCTTCGATCGAAGAGGGCGCCTTGGCGTCGGGCGCGAGCGCGCGTCCGCCGCTTCCAGTCGCGCGGGCTCCTCGCCGCTCTCGTTTTGGGTCGGCCGAGGTCGTAGTGGGTCGCAGAGCAGCAGGCGAGAAGCAGCGCAATAGACCGGATCGATCCGCCTTGGCCCCGCTGTCGCGCGCGTCTGTCGTGTCGGCTCCAGCCTGCGTCTCCCTGCGGTGGGCTCTGTCACGTGGCCGTCTCACCCTCCGGACTAACCCGTTGCGTCCGCAGGTGCCCTGCCCAGAGATGCTGCTGCTTGCTGCTCCTCCGCCCATGGTGCGTCTCGCTATGACACATCGGGTTCAGCGCCGACTGAGATCTGACGAGCATCGTGCCACTCTACTGCCCGCTTCACGAAGTGATACGTGACTCGCGTGACTCAACCGGGTGCGAACGTCAGCCGTGGCGGACTTCAGTCATGGCGGACGCGTCGGACTCGCCACCCATTGCCCGACTTGACTCGCGAGCGTGAGACCATGGACGCAGCCGACGAGGGCCCGAGCGGACCGGCCGAGGTGCCGCTGCTCGGCGGCCGCCTGGCCTGCGTCCTGCTGGGCCACCGCTGGCAGCGCCGAGACGCCGACAACGCGCGCGACCACGTCGAATACGTGCTGCGCGTCTCCTGGCGGCCGCCCGACGCCGCCGCCCGCCCGCGAGGCAGTAGCCGCGGCAGCCGGCGGCGCTCGGCCAGCAGCACGCGCGCGTGGCTGGTCGCGCGCCGCTTCCGCGACTTCCACGCGCTGCACCGCGACCTGCGGCGTGCGGACTCGGACTCGGACCCGGCCAACAACACTCGCCGCTTGCTGCCACGGTTCCCGTCGCGCCACGCCGTCGCCTCGCTGCTGCTCGGCCGCAACCGGCGCGACGCGTTTGTGGCGAGTCGCGAGCGGCTGCTGGAGCGGTACCTCGCCGCGCTGCTCGCCGCCGACCCCGGCGTGTCCGACGAGCCCGCGGTCGACCGCTTCCTCGAGCTGTCTACGCGTCTGGGCGGCGTGGCGGGCCAGCGAGCGGCCGCCGAGCGACGGCCGAGCAAGGCGCGCCGCGGCAGCAGCATCGGCGGCTGCCAGCGCGCCGACAGCCACGTGGAGGGCAAGCGCGAGGACGAGGACGAAGGCGACCAGGACCTGCAGAATGCCGAGTGGCTCGACTACCAGCTCAAGCTGCGGCTGATGGAGATGGTGGACGACAGCGACGCCTGCATCGAGCGCGACGGCCCGGCCAGCGACCGCCTGGCCGCGCTGCTCGAGTCGGTCGAGCTGCTGCGGCCGCCGCTCAAGCAGGCCGCGCGCGACCCGCGGCGCGTGGCGCAGGCGACGCGCGTGCTCAAGAAGCTGGCCGACTCGCTCGCCATCTTCAGCGAGATCCGGCAGCGCAGCCGGCGGCGCGCCACGCGGTAGGCGTCAAGCTGCACACTGCGAACGGACACGAGGCGGCAGCGAGCTTCGTGAACGAACGTGAACCTCTTTCTCATCTTGCTCTTGTCCTGTTGCTCCTGTCACTTAGCGGCCGGGCCCTTGAAGCCCTTGGCGACGAGGAACATCTCGGTCGACTCCTGGCGAGACGACTGCGGCTTGACGCCCTTGACCACCTCGAAGCGCGCCTTGAGCTGCGCGCGGAAGTCCTCGGCGCCGTCGCAGCGCAGCACCTTAGTCGCCAGGTGCCCGCCCGGCCGCAGGAACAGCTCGGCCATCTGCAGCGCGTTGTGGCACAGCCGCAGCTGCGCCTGGCTGTCGGCGAAGAAGTTGCCCGAGAAGGACGGCGCCATGTCGCTCAGCACGACGCTCGCGCGCCGCGCGCCAAGCAGCGCCGCGATCTCGGACCGCACGGCCGCGCGCCGGAAGTCGCCCACCACGATGGCCGCGCCGTCCACGGGCGCGAACGGCCGCAGGTCCACGGCCACGACGCTTGGCAGCCTGGCCGCCGCTCCCTCCGCTCGCTCGCTCTTGGTCTTCCTGGCGGCCTCCACCGCGACCTGCGGCATGTGCCATGTGAGTCCATGGCGATGGAGTCGGAGACGGAGCGAGTGGCCCACCTGCGTCCAGCCTCCGGGCGCCGCGCCCAGGTCCAGCACCACATCCCCGCGCTTGATGAGCTGGTGCTTCTGCTCGCGACAGCAGCAGGCTCGTCAGTGGTCGAGTGGGAACGCGACGAGCGAGACGCGAGACGCGAGGTGCGTCGCACCGCGTTGAGCTCGCGCAGCTTGAAGGCCGCGCGCGACCGCAGGCCCTCGCGCTTGGCCTGCTTGACCACCGGGTCGCTCCACTGGCGCCGCACCCAGCGCGCGCTCGCGTTCGACTTGCCCTTGAGGCTGCGCGTCTCCCGGCAGGCGGCGGCCGCGCGCGCCACCAACGGCGGTCCTCGCCGCACCAGCCCGCTCATCGTCGAGCAGAAATGGGACAAACAGAGGGGGACAGAGAGTCGGGAGTGGCAGCCAGCTGCTGCGCCTGACATACAAACAAGAGCATTATTGCACCAATATTGCAGACACTATGTCCGGTTCTAATTGTCACACTTCATGGACCGAATGGACACCATCGAGAGGCATGACGCCCGGCGGCATCCAATACCTTCCCATTGCATTCACGACGACTCCAGCAGCACACGGAGGCTGTCACACTCACCCACTCACTTACCTACCCATACACACTCACACACGCACGGACGGCGACTGCAGTCCGTCCTTAATCTAGTGGCATCCGCCGCCGCCGTTGATGGTGTCGGTTGGCAGCTTCTCGTATCGCGTCTTCTTCTTCATCTTCTTGAGGTGCAGGCCGTCCACACCCACCACCTGGAGCTTGTCGTGCGGCCGCAGGCTGGTCGAGTCGCTCGGGCTGTCGTCCGCCTCGAGGGGCAGCGCGGCGGCCTCGAGATCCTCCGCCTCGTCCTCCGAAGACGAGCACGTGGGCGAGCCCGCGTCCTTGACCTCCACCTTGTGGTGGTACAGGTACATGGAGATGACGACGACGGCGAGCCCGCAGGCGAACTCGAGCGACGGCGAGAAGCGGAAGAAGAGCATCGAGAAGAGCATCGTGAGCATCATGGCGACCGCATGCGAGTAGACGCAGGCCATGTTGTCCAAGAACTTGAGCACGAGCCCCATGGAGATGCCGCCGACGCAGTTGACCACGATCACGGCGGCCGTCCAGCCGTTGTAGCCATGGAAGAAGCCGCGCACGGCGATCTCCTCGCGCTCGACCAGCAGCGCGAGACCGTTGAACAGGATGCCGTAGACGTACAGCAGCACGTTCTGCCACATGAACGGGCAGTCGCTGCGCCGCTTGAACGCCCACTCGGTGAAGACGCTCGCGCATGAAGAGATGGTCACGCCCACCAGCACGAGCGCCAGCCCGAGCGCAAACTTGCGCGGGTCCGGGCTGTCGCCTTCCCAGCTTCCGCTGCTGTCGGCGTCTGCTTCAGTGCCGGCGGCGGCGGCCTGCTTCTCCAGGTGGTCCGACTGGCTGGTGACGACCCCCAGCAGCAGCAGCACGACGGCGATCTTGCGAAGCTCGCTGAGCCGGCGCTTGAGCACGAACCGAAAGAGCACGGCGGTCGTGAGGATCTTGAGGTTCCAGAGCACCGCGAGCGTCGCCGGGTCCATGAAGCGCAGGATGACGTAGTTGAGGTTGTTGTCCACCATGTAGAGGAACGAGGGTACAGCGTACAGCGCGGCCTCGCGCAGCGGCATGGCGGCGGGCGCCGGTGTGCGCGTCACGGCGATGGCCGCCAGCATGAGCGCCAGCTTGAGCACCTCGATGAGCAACGTGGCCGTCACGCTGATGTATGGCACCTGCCCGCCCTCCTTGGACGCGCTGATGCACAGGTTGCCGGCGCACAGCAGCGCCGACACGACCAGCACGCCGCCCAGCGTGCGCGCGGCGCGGAGCATGGCGGGGAGCGGAGGGGCCGGCAGCTGGCGCGGAGAGGCCGAGGAGGAGGACGCGGACGGCGAGACCTGCGTGCGTGGAGCCGGCGAGGAAGAGGATGCCGCTTGGAGCGATCGTCGGATTGCGGTGTTCCGTGGGGACCCACTGAATTATTATAACGTTACGTCAGCGACTTGACGTCGTCTGGCGGCGGTTATCAAGGACTCTCGAATCGAACGATCGAAATTCGAACGATCGAAATTTGAGCGATCGAAATGACCTGGTGGTGTGGTGACGGACCGAAATTCTTCCCGGACTGGGAAGGATTTGGTACGCTGCAATAAACCGGTTTCGTGCCGCTGAAATATAACCTTGTGAACCGGTTCTTTGCACGTCAGCCAACAATCTCGGTCACGGCCAGGCAAATCGCACGAATTTGGACTTCTGGACCTGCAATCGTCGATGCGATTT
>JAADYH010000375.1:0-23110 GCA_023338125.1 Phytopythium aichiense | reverse complement strand
TACTTTTTCTGTCCGGAGACGAAGGGCTTGCTGCTAGAGGACATTGAGGAGTTGTTCGACTCGAGCAAGGCGCGCCGCGGTGGCCAGGCGAAGGACCTCGAGGAGGACGCCGCCAAGGTCAATGGCTACCACGGCATCCGCACACCCGTCTAGACCACTGATCTGCTGTTGTTGCTAGAAGTAAGCGGAATGCGTTCGTAATGAGTGTTTGACCTGGCTTTGAACTTGGCGTCTCCTACTCTCGTGTTTGCTGATGTCCCGATCGCTTGGCAAGCGAAGCAAAAATGGACTCTGGTGTCTTCAGCAGGTCCTCCGGTGACCCAAACTCGGCGACCCGCCCAGCGTCCATGACGGCGATTTTGTCACAGTGCATGATGGTGTTGATGCGGTGCGCGATGATGAGCACCGTCTTGCTCACGAACGTGTCCTTGATCGTCACTTGGATCAGGTTGTCCGTTGCGGTGTCCACGTTGGCGGTGGCTTCGTCCAGCACCACGATCTTGCTGTCCTTCAGAAGCGCCCGTCCAATGCACAGCAGCTGACGCTGACCGACCGAAAGGTTATCTCCTTGCTCTGCAACCTCGAAGTCCAGTCCGGCGCCCCACTTGGTCAGACTGTCCGCCATGTGCACCTGGTGGAGCACCGCCCAAATGGCAGCGTCCGAATACTCGCCGAACGGATCCAGGTTCTCCCGAAGCGAGCCGCTGAACATCACGGGGTCCTGCGGGATGATGGCCAGATTCCGTCGCAGCTCGCGCAGGTTGACGCCCATGATGTCCACGCCATCGATGAAGATGGTGCCGCTATCGAACTCGCAGATACGGAAGAGTGCAACCATGAGCGAGCTCTTGCCAGCACCGGTTCGCCCGCAGATGCCGACCTTTTCACCCGCGCCAATGTCCATGTCTACGCCACGAAGCACAAGCGGTAGCTCTGCTCGGTACCGCAAGCACAAGGAAGAGAACCGGACGGAGCCTTGCGATGGCCAACTCGAGCCCGGGATGACCTCGCTCGCCAGCGCGCCATTATCGTCTTCCTGAGCAATGCCGCGGAAATGCATCAGGCGCTCCACACTTGTCATCGCGTTGTCCGTCCGATCGACGGACCGCATCACCCACTGGATCACCGACGTCAGCATCAGCGCATATGTCAGCGAAATGCCCGAGGTGAGGGACCCGACGTCGCCCTTGGTCGCCACCAGATAAAGCGTCACCACGAAGATGATCACGACGGAGAGAAGGTCGAGACGCGTTGCTAGCCAGCGACTCGCGCACCAGTAAGTAAGGAAAAGGTTGGCGTTCTCGTCCACGACCTTTTTGTTGAGCCTCTTGAACGCTTCTTGCATCTTGAAGGCGCGAATTGTCGGCAGTCCCGATAGCGTCTCGCCAAACAAGTTGTAGACCGGCGTGCGAGTGATTCCTTCGAGCCGTTTGAGCTCGCGCGACGTCTTCTTGAAGTACTGGCCGACCACCACGAACACGACGAGCACCGGGATGTATGAGACGCCGATCCAGTAGGAGGCAAACGCGGAGACGACGAGAGAGCCCAGCGCCATGGACAAGTTCTGTCCCAGCAGCTGATACTCTTGCGGAAGGATCGAGTCCATTTGGTCCAAGTCGTTCGAGAAGCGGTTGAGGATCCGACCCACTGGCGTGATGTCGAAGTAGTTGTTGACTGGGGCCTGCAGCACACGCCGGAACAGGTCGTCGTGCAGCCTCTTGGACGTTTGCATGCACGTTTCGATCATCAGGAACGCGCGGCCGAACGTCAGCACAGCGCAGAGGACGATGATGCCGAGATACCACATGCCGAAAGCCGTGCCGGAATAGCCCGGGTCGATGCCGTACCGCACCATGTTCCGAGCCCAGTGGCCCGGCCACCAATCTGCGACCACGCGTGCAGCCTGGCTGACTCCGTAGCTCGCGATCAAAACCAGCGCAACCACGATGCCGTTCACTCCGGACTCGTCAAAGTAGGCTTTGTACACCTTGCTCCCCACCGTTCCCTTCACGCGGTCTTCGGCTTGCACGAGTCGACCGGCTTCCCCATCGTTGTATTTACCGTCGACGTCAATATCAGCCGTCTTGACTTCGAAGGTGGGCGTCTTCGATGCATCAGAAGTTTGCGTTGCTCCGCTAGAGGCGTCCATCAAATGCTCCAACTCGCCGTCATCCTTTGCTTCGTCGCTCACATCTCCACCTTGATGTTCCTGGGATTTGTCCACGCCAGCAGTCTGCAGTGCCAAGTCGGGGAAGCGGGCGATGATGTCTTCGTACTTGCCCTCTCCTGCTACCACTCCGTGCTCCATCACCAGAATCTTGTCGGCGCGAGAAAGCAAGTCGTAGTGGCTGTTCAACACGAGCAGACGCGTTTTGCCCGCGGCCATACCCATGACGCACTGGTCGAAGATGGCGTGCGCCACGTGAGGGTCGACTGCGCTCAATGGGTCGTCCAGAATAAGCACGTCATAGTTGGAGCGGTAGATGGCTCGTGCGATCGCTACTCGAGCCTTCTGGCCGCCGCTGAGGTTGATACCACGCTCTCCGATCTCTGTCTGGTCGCCGTCTGGCAATGCGTGCAAGTCCAGCGAGAGCTGTGACGACGCGAGCACGTTTGCGTAGCGCTGCTCTTCGAACGCTTCTTCGAATAGGACGTTGTCCTTCAGGCTGGAGTTGCGGATCCACGTCTCCTGGCTGACATACGAGATCTTGCCATTGACCGCGATGTTGCCGGATTTGAGCGGCATCTCACCGAGCATTGCGTTGAGCAAACTCGACTTGCCGGACCCAACCTTGCCCACGACCATGACCAAGGACCCCGCCTCGACCTCGAGATTCACTCCGTCCAAGCTGAATCCATGCGTCGTGGCCGTCTCAAGGGCCGCGAGATCGCCATCAGCGGACTCCTCTGATGCCACGGGGCTGCGACCGTCGAGCGGAGGCGACACCACGACCACTTCCGACACCTCGCGCGCTGGAAGCGGCCACTCAAACCTTCCATTCTGGATCAAGATGCTCCCGTTGTCTGCACCTGGGCTTGGCTCGCCGAAGCTGACAAACTCGTCGCTGGCCAGGAACGCGTCGATGCGGTTGTACGCAATCTTGGCCTTGGAGAGCGCAGCAATGGCTTGCGGCAACTGATTGAGAGACGTACGGCAAATGTTGACCATGGCGATGAGCGTGAACGCCTCGACGACGCTGATGGTGTGGCTGATGAGCACGTAGATGCCCAGCGTCGCGCCAGAGAGGAAGATGGGGGTGATGAACAACATCACCGTATTCAGGACTTGGTAGAAGTTGAACGTTCGCAGGAGGTTCACTTCCTTATCGCGGATGCCCCCGACGCGACGGGCGAGCGAGTCCTCCCAGGCGTAGAACTTCATGACGCGGATCCCCAGTAGCGCCTCGGACGTGACCTTAACGCGCTCGTCGATGATCTCGAGTAGCGCGTGCTGCACGCCAGCAATGCGGTCGCCATGGGTCACGGAGATGCCCATAACGACCAGCAGCACCACGATCGCGCACAGCGACGCGTACCCGTTGAAGAGGAAGCCGAGCACGACCGCCGAGATGATGAAGGAGAGCGGGCCCATGAACAGCCACGGGCCCTGCACCATGTTGTTGAACACGCGCTCGCCGTCGACGCTCATGAGCGTGAGGATCTCGCCGCTCGTGTACTCCTGGCGCGCGCTGCTGGACAGTCGGAGCGACTTCTGGTAGACGAGGTCCATGGCGATCGAGCGCATGTTGACGCCGAGGCGCGAGGAGGAGAAGAAGACGTAGTTGAGCGCCAAGATGGCGGCCAGCGAGACCAGTGTCATCATGGCCATGAGCCAGTAGCCGCTCTCGATGCCGAACAGGTTTTCTTCGCCCGCGAGGAACTGCAGCAGCGCCTGCGCGATGTACGCCTGCAGCGCCAGGCCGACCACGTACACGATGCAGCCCACCGCGATGAAGGCGATCTCTGCGCGGAACGTGAGGAACAGCCCGGCGGCCACGGGGGAGATGCCGAACAGCTGGGCCGCCTCGGGCCGGTACACACGGCGGAAGCGCTGCTCGAGCGAGTCGCAGGCGTCGCGCTCGCAGATGGGCCAGACATCCTCCAGGTCGAGCACCTGGCGCGCGCCGAGCGAGATCATGGGTTGGATCCACTGCGCCAGGATGACTGACAGGACGTTGGCCTTGGCCAGCGGGTTGCTCTGCTGGCTCAACAGCGAAGGCATAGACGGAGACGCCGGAGTCTTGCCGGTGTTCGCGCCAGGCGTGGGCGGCGCCGCGACATAGTGGTCGCCCGTCGGCGGCATTCGCGTGGTCGATGCGGTCGGCCGGTTTCCGCTCGCAGGTTCACACTGCCAGTTTGCCGTTGCCGCCTGCAGAGCAGATTGGAAAGTGAGGGCGAGCAATGGGAGACTTGGAGGTGCACACACACGTACTTCGACCGACGAGTGTCGCTTGGCGAGCACGTGGGACGCGGTGATGGATGCCCGTCATTGGCCCTCGACGTCACCAGTGGCGCGCGCGTTGGCCAATCGCCCGGCGCGGCGCTGTATTCGGGTAGGTGAATGGTGATGTGTGGCCAGCGTCTGCGACGGGATCTTGCCTGCCTGCGGTGATGAGTGTTTCCCCAAGAGTCGACCATGAGCTCCACAGTTCAGTGCATTCAGTTGCCAAACGAGGCACCTCGAGAGCGTGAGTCCGTGGGAGGCCCAGAGGTCTCGCCCACGAGATCTCGCCTGGCGGTTGCGCCAGCGGTCGACTGGCGTTTCGGTCGTCAGCTCACGTGAGGCTCACTCACGGACTTCAACGTCCCTCGTGATGGATGGCAGTCGTCGAATATGAACCACATCTAATCATTCTCGAGAGATGGGCGGTGCAATCGTGGAGGTGTGGTGCACGGAGCATCACATGCCCTGTCAGCTCTCGGAGTACTGTTCCTACTTCACGTGATACGTTCTATTCGGTGGTGGTTGTCAGTCCTCCGCTCGGAGCAGACACCATGGCGTCGGGTGCCTGCCAAACCCTCGGCCTTGCTGCGTCCTACTTCATCCGGCTCACCAGCGCCTTGAACGCGCTCGCGATCGTCTTGCGGTCGGCTGTCGCGACCTGCTCGACGTACGAGGTCGCCAGCTCCGGCGGGCAGCCGGCCGACCCCACCAGCATCTCGCCGAGGAACGTCAGGTACTCTCGCCCCAGAGCCTTCACCAGCACTTCCTGCAGCGTCCCCACTTCCTTGATCACGGTCGCGCATTGCACGTCGTTCACGTCAAAGTGGGGCTTTCGAGCGACCGAGAACATGGCGGGCGAGAACCGGCGAACGACCAAGTCGACGAATGCCGCACGGACCTCCGGCGCCAGCACGGTCGCCTGAGCGGGGACCGGGACGCCCTCGCTGGTCGCTGTCGCCGAAGACGCCAGCACCCACTTGGTCACGAGCTCGTGCGTGATCGAGAAGCACGCCCGGTTGATGTTCGCATCCTCCACGTCCGAGCACCCTTCCAGCACCAGCAGCAGCAAGCTCTCGAGCTGCGGGGCGTTCTGGGGGCTGACGAGTACGCCGTCAAGTCGGTGCGACACAACATGAAGCAGGAACGTGAACAGGTACTTCTGGAGCGCCTCGCGCTCAAGCTGAGGCGCGTCCTTGGTGTTGGACGAGATCGCTGCACTTGCTGCATCAGTAGGGGCAACAGCGCCAGCTGATACGTCTGAGCGAGGCGGCATCAGCGCACAGAGGTGCTGCACGAACGGGACCGCTGTCTCGTTAAAAAACGCCCACATGGCTTCCTTGTGCTTGATAATGAGTTGGTCCAGCAACTGGACGGTCTCGAGCGCGTCGCTCGCTTCGCAGCTCAGCATAAGCTGCTGCAGCGGCGCCGACACATTGCCAAGGAAATGCTCCGCGTCCAGCACCGTCGTCAGTCGATGCAGAGTGAAAATGACCTTGGACCGAATGCGAGGGTGACGCGCACCCAGCTTCTGCAGGACAAACGCGGCCGCGCTCAACACCTGCGTGAACGTTTCCTGGTGGTTGTTCATGCAGCTTGTGCCCTTGAACGCCTTAAGCACATGCGCCGTCGCGTTCAAGAGGTTCGCCGAGCGCTCCGCAATATCCTCCGCGGCCTCCGCGGTCGTTGCAGTATCGGCAGCCACCAGCGTCACATTCAACGACTGGAGCAACGGCGTCAGCACAGCGGTGGTGAACTGGTACTTGACTTCTAGCACATCCAGCTCAGGGGTCAAGGAGGATGGAGAGAGTGCCGCAATGACCTGGCCAGCCAGTTCGAACAGGTACAGCTGGTCGTCGTATGGGAGGAACGTCGGGTCGTGCTGACGCGCAAGGGCCTCGGCTTCGTTCGGGATCGCCAGTCGAGGCTGGAGAGCTTGCAGCAATGTCGACACGTGCGGGTGCACCGATCCGCCAATCGCCTTGACGAGCCGGAGGCATAAATAACAGACACGCGAGCGTACATTGCCCGCAGGATGCGTCAAGCCACTGGAGCCAAACATCATCTCGAGGACGGCAGGAATGAGTTCGGCCTCGTTCTGGAGCACCCTGCTGTAGCGGACGACCAAGTCGTAGTACGTGAGCAGCACTGACGGGTGCAGCGACGCATTCCCAGGAGCCGACGCCGACAGCATGCGGCGATGAATCTCGACAATCATCTCAAACAGCGGGCTGTTGGGCTCGTCGTAGCTGTTCGCCGTCTTGAGCGACGTCAGGCCTTCTTTGAATCGGTAGACGAGCGACAGATACGACTCGAGATCGCGCGGGTCGCACTCTGCAAACTGGGGCGACAGCACTTGTGTGAACACCGTCGTCAGGAACGCCAACGTCTCTTGCGGTCGGAGGCGCGTGATGTTGACGTAGATCTTGTACAGACTCCGGCGATACTCCTCAAACTCGGCAGCATCCGAGTCCGAGTCCTCGGGGTACCGCGTCTGGCGGAAGATACCGTGCAGGATCTGCGGGATGTACTGCGAGGGCTTGAACACGTCGTCAAACGCACCCGCATTCGGTGTTGTTGACTCGCTTCGGATCAGCGTGCCGACCGCGTTCACGATCTCAAACACTTCTTCCGATACATCTTTGGACTCGTGCGCAAACAGGTCCCAGACGAACGGCATCAGCTGCTGCAGCATCGTGCTGCTCGCGACGAAAAGCTCCTGCTGCTGCTCGTGACGGAACATGTCCATGCACTCGACAAGTTCGAGCCCGATCCCGTTGATCACCTCGCCGATCTCTTCGGCGAACTCGTCGTCGTCTTGGATCGGCAGCGACGCTAGCAACTCGAGAACTTGCATCTGTTGCAGCATCGCGAGCTTCTTCTGCGGGGTCATCCCCTTGTCGATGATCTCGAAGAGGCAGTTGGCGGCGGGGCACCGAAGTGTCTCACTCTCGCGCAGCATTTTGAACAGCAGCGGCAAGATGCGGTCGTTGACAATCAGCGTGATGTCGACCCAGCTGATATACCGCTTGAGCGTCTCCAAGGCGCTGTAGCTCAGCTGGCCCATGACGGCGCTCACGTCGCAGTTGACGAGCACGTTGTAGATGGCGTCGAAGGTCTCGCCCATGACGGTGGTCTCGCGCATCGCGTCCTTGATGCGCATGTTGTGGGCGGCCTCGGCCTGCGAGCGCTGCGGGTCGAACTCGACGATCTCCTCGTTGATGGCCAGCAGGATGCGGAAGTACATCTCGACCATGGAGGCCCCCTTGGGCAGCAGCGCCATGAGGTCCGAGAACGCCGTGGGCCACCGGTCCGGGTAGTCGCGCTTGATCAGCAGCGTCACGACGACCGCGAGCTTGGTCTTTAGGTACGGGGCCTTGGTCTCCACGAACGCCACATTCTGGTGCAGCCACGCCAGCAGTTGCGAGCGCACCTCGAATGCCACGGCGTCGTCCACGCCCTTGGTGACGGCCTCCTGCGCTCGTGCACACCTTGTCAGTGCGCTTCCAACGAGACAAACAGACAACCAGCGAGTACGAGAGCACCTGCAGGAACTGCAGCGCGTAGAACTTGACTTCCTGGTGTTCCGAGCGCTCGAAGAGCTCGAGCGCGAACCGCCAGCCGTCCGCGCGCGCCTTGACCGCCGCGCAAATGTCCTCCGCCTGTCGCTTCGTGGCCTGCGCCTGCTGGTCCGCCGAGCTCGCGCCCGCGTACTGGAAGGCACACAGCACCGCCATCTCGAACTCGGCCAGCGCGCTCGCCTCCATCCTGCCGGCCGTGCCGTGTCCTGTCCTGGCCGGTTTTGTCCGTCCTGTTCCCGCACTCTGGGAGTTCGTCAGCATCCCCACCGGCCTCCCCTCCACCCTGCAGACGCGCCAATCGACGCACCAGGAGTTTGTAGCTTTGTGGAGAGGCGTCTCGCGCTCCGCCGGCCGCTGTTGTCGCTGCTGTGGCGCGTCCAAGCCGTCGCGCGGCGCCGTCGTCTTCGTCTTGCCGATCTCTCGAGTGAGTGAGTGTGTTGTGTTTTGTGGCCCACACCGGGAAGACTCGTTGGCCTCGGCGTGTGTTCCCGACCGCGGTACATCTCAGTCACCATCGGACCACATTCTCGGTCTGTGTTTTTAGAGAAGTCACTTTCGAAATGACTCTCTGGTAGTCAAGAAACAATATAAGCCCGATCATCAAATCAAGGATTTGCTCTCGACTTGCAACACATGTGAATATTTTGGATTGACTATTGAACTCCAACTGAAACAAAACATAAACATGTTGGATTTGAACAGCTTGGTTTGAATATGACCTAGTCAATCCAAGTTGTTCAAATCCAAGCTTCAAGTTGTCTGTCCACGTCCACCTTCAGAGAATCTTCGAAGGACCATTCACAACCATGGAAGCCTGCGCGCGAAGCAGATCAGCCCGACAAACGACCAACAAGCAGAGGAAGCGGCGCAAGCCCGACCCAAACACCGTCGCGCAACCCATCAAAGAGCTGGAGCGTGAGGTTGCGGAGATCCGGTCGCAGCTCGAGGCGCCAGCGAGTGTGGCGGTCGAACAATCGCGGCAATTGGCGCTCGAGTGCCTCGAGATGAAGCAGCGAACGGCGTTCCTCAACAAGAAGCTGGCGGATCATTCCCACTGGATGCAGCGCGTGAGCAGCCTCATGGAGAGCGCGCCGCTGCTCGAGATCGCGTGCGCCTTGGCCAGTGAGGGTGGCGATGGGCGTGCGTCGAGCGATGCTCACTTCGGAGCGGATTATCCTAGGGGACCCCACACGCAGCCCGGACTGACGCTCAGCTTCGTGGACCAGTGGCGGCGCGGGTCGTCGAGCGAGCCGCTGTCGAGGTTCGCCCTGAAGGAGCGGCTCAAGGCCGTCGTGGACCGCTCGAGCGCACACGCATCGAGTCTCGTGGACAACTACGACCCGGCTTCGACGTTACCGCGCGTGTTCCCACTGCAGATGGAGTCACGAGGATGGCGCCTCGCGACCGGGACGATGGTCGACGACAACGTCGCGTTTCGCTGTGAGCGAGCGCTTCCTCCACCATCGATCGCGCGGGCCAACGACATTGCGAACGAGCTGTGGAGTTCCTTGGCGCAAGATGAGGTGCAGCGCACGTTCATCCCAGTCGTGCAAGAGTCCGTACTGGCCTATCAACAAGAGGACTGCAGCTTGTGGTACCACGTGCTGCAGTTGTGCACCAGCGACAAGGCTTGCCCTGTGGCAACGGTCGGCTCGTTTCAGCCACTCGGCAATCACCAGGACGGCAAGACGGACGGATGGCAGATCGCCATGGAGTCGGTGCACGACAACTACCTGCACACCTTTGCTGGCGACGCCGCTGGCACCAGAGACAGCGACTTGCGCACAGGATCAGTCTCGCCACCAGCCGGGTCGGCTTCCCCTCTGGCTGCGCTGAACCTGGGACTGTCCATCCACAAGTTCAGCTTGTTGAACAACTTCGTGATTGGGATCCGAGTGACCGCGACCGACGCTGGTGTGGAGCTGCTCTTCGTGGGCTCAGGCGTCTTCGAGTTGCAGCACATTCGCGACCCGGCGCTCGAGCTCCTCCAGTACTTGGTAACGTGCCTGCCCATCTACGAGGAGCTGTATCTTCAGCAGTACGCGGGACCATGAGCTCCATTGGCGAGTACGCGGATGCTGTGAGGAACAGGTGGAATACGAGATGGAGTTCCGTGATCCATGATGCGTGTTCATTTGTTGGTTCAGTCCGATTCGGCTCGCCACTTGGGTGCTCGCGACTTGGGAACGGGCTTCGAATTGAATCCGGGCTCCTCTTCGCCCCACATGGGCGTTGATGCGCGCGACGGGGGCGACAACAGAGGCGCGACCATGCTCTCCGTCGACTTTGCCAGCTTCTGCGACAGCCACGCGAGTATTTGGTGCATAATGTCGTGGTGTGACTCGCCGAGGTCCACCAGCTCCTTGGTCGTGATCTCGAACAACGTCGAGCGTCCAAGAGATGCCGCAGTGACGTTCATCTTCGCACCCGCAACGAAAGACTGATGGACAGCCAGTCGTTTCCATCCAGACCAATCGTTAGACAGGGACCACTATTATAAGAAGCGGTACAAGGAGCATTGACGCGGCACGTACCTCTTCTCCGAAGCAGTCACCCTCGCGCATCTCCGCCACGACCACCGCCGCCTCTTCCGTACCATCGCTCTGCGATTTCGTAATGGCGACTGTCCCTTCGATCACCACGTACACAGCATCTGCGTCCGACCCCTCGGCGCACAGCACGTCGCCGTGGCTTAGCATCACCACGCGTGAAAGCTGAGCGACCAGCGACACCTTCTCATCGTCCAGGCTCTTCATCAGCTGCGAGCCCTTCAGGTGGATGCACTTCTCAAAGTTGGTATAGTCGGCCGTGTCGGGGAGGCCGAGTACGCCCCGCGAGAGCGACTGAAAGCTTGTCCGGAAGCTGCCGCTGGGGGTCGGAGATCCACTGAGGCTTCGGTTCCTCCCTCCGCGTCCAGACCCAGGGGCCGACAGCGGCATCGATGACCGAGACCGCCCGACATTGTACAGGAATGACTTGGCTGCTCGGTCCACGGACAGCGCGGCCTTGATGTTTGTGGCGAGTGACTTGGTAAGGCTCTCGATCGGATGGGTGCCATCCGCGGACAGGGGGGTACTGGATGCGTAGACGGACGCCGACCTATCCCTTCGTGGGAGACTTCCGGACTGCGCAATGGCACGCAGAGGCTGCATCAAAGCGGGACCAAAGAGAGTGAGTTCATGAAGCAGTGCGCTTCAGACAGGAGAGACGACTGGCAACGCACCTCGTAATACAACCAGCGCAAGGACGACGCCACTGCGTTCAGCACGCCTCGAGAAAGGCTTGGCGTCTCCTTCATGAGAGAATCCAAGCTCGCACGAGAGATGCTGAGCACGATGCACTCCGTCACGGCAGTTGCCGACGCAATGTGCACCCCAGCATGCTGACTGTGTTGAAGGAGGGCTGCCTGACCGACGCACGAGCCGAACCCGAGCTCAGCGAGGATGCGGCGTTCCTTATGCAGCTGCACCTGCCCAGACGCAACGATGTACATCGCTGTCGCTGATAAACGCACAGAAAAAAATTGTCAGCTCGATCGTGCGCACATTCTTCTGGACGAGACCCTTCTCGACGCTTACCGGGGACATTTTCGACCACAAACGTATCGCCTGGGGGAAATCTAAGCGGCACGAAGTGATGTGACAGCACCCGCAAGATCCCGATGGCGCAGACGTTCTCAAACAGCGACGATACGCGCAGACAATTCGAGATCTACAAATAAACAATAGTCAAGGCGTTAGCACAGTGATCGATAAGAGGAGGGTGGAAGGCGGTTTAGTTGTTCCTACCGCAATGCGGGAGATCAGCGGCGGCTCCGAATCACGGAGATCTGCGAGCGATTCGTACGGGAGCACGTCCATTCGACTGTGCGCGCCAAATCAATGCGTAAGGACTGATCGTCCGCAATAAACAAAGCAAGCAAGCGCACCTGTGACACGTCTCCACGAGTAGTTCCTTCGTCAGCTCGTCTTTGAGCAACTGTGGGACGATGTCGTGCTGGAACGACTCCTTCATCTTGTCGTCCAAGTGCGTCGAGTGGTCTGCGGCGATGTGGAGGAAGTACTGAAGCGCTAGAGACGCCAGCTCCAAGTCTAACGGCTGGTGCTTCATCGTGTCTAGCAAGACCTCGACGCCTGTCTTCCCGCCAAAGAACTCGGCGGTCGTTTTCATCATCTACACACGAGTGGGTATCAAATCAGCAAATGCGTTCATCCATCATCATACAATCGATAGCATCGCATACCTTTGCGTTGGCCTTCGATGACACTTGAGGAAACAGCAACGGGAGCACCAGCCCTTTGTAAGGAGATGGCAGCAAGTTCTCGAGTACTTCCTGCACTCCCAGACAATTATAAGAGGAGGCACGCTTCACCTGCCATAGCTGAGAGCATAGTACGAACCTGGATGGCCGAGTGGACCTGGCTTAGATCCGACTGCAAGCCCTCGAGAATGACAGCCACGTTAAACTCCTTCGGGAACCCGATCGACAGCAGCTTGAGCAGAACTCGCGTGGCATCCTTCAAGCTATGCTCCACGTGCTGCAGCAACAGAGGAGACGTCTCTTCGATGCTTGTCGCGGTTCGCGGACAAATCTCGGTGAACAGTCTCAGCACGTGCCTCATATCGTATGCCTCTCGTATCTTGGTGTTGAGTGCATGATGAAGCGGGTCCATCAGCTGTGAGTAGGACTGGATCACCTTCTCGTCCGCTCCAGCCACCTGACCGCCAACAAACTCAACTATGGTCAGAAGGTATCGAGTCACACCTGTCAACCACCGCAAGTCTTACCAGTGAGATCAGTGCGTCGACCACAAGTTCTTCAAGGGCGTCGTCCTTGCCGAACAAGTACTGAAGGACATCCAGCTTCTCCTCCGCTTGGCGCTCTTCCGTCTCAGTTTCCTCGATTTTTGAACCGACCATGAGCGTTTCCACCAAGTGAAGAAGCAAGGACAGCTTGTCTTCAAGAGGGAAGCTGCCAGCTTCCACAACTTTAAGCGCTCCACTGAGCGCCTCTCGTTTGTCGCGCGAGGTGCTCAGGGGCTGCGCAATCGAATCCCCTCGCTTCGACAGACCGACCATGTCGTCCGTGTACTGGTACAGCGCCTCCCACAAATCTCTGGGGTCAAACCATTTGAGAGCTTCGACGACGTGGGTCCGCAGTACCGCATTCGAAAGATGCTTCACCAGGGCGGGAATGAGCATTCTGGAGTTGCGCTCGCTGTTGGAGCAGCACTCGACGGCTGCCTGAATGATCTGTGGCGACGAGTGGTGCAGCAAGTACACCAGATAGCCGTCGCCAAGCAACTCAGGAAGTTCTTTGCCGATGATGCGAAGCGCCATGACGCGTGACTCGAGCTCCTAGGAGGGCGATTTCACAACGTCAGTCGATATGCTCGGTTAAAGCCATGGGAGTCATAAACAAACCTTTTCTTCGTGCAGCAGCTTCTGGAGAATGACGTTGGCCTCTTCATCCATCCAGTCCGACAGCCTCAGCAGCGCAACCGACGCGCAGACAACAACGGACTTCTCTTCATCGCTCTGGAGCAGCTTGCGCAGCATCGCGGAGCACTTGTCCGCGTCAGCGTTCAACCTTTCGTATCCACACGCGAGTATCGCGGCGACACGCAGCTGCCGTGGCGTCGCGACCGATTTGTCTTTCACCATCATCATGAGGTCCATGGTGTTGAAAATCCCCGTCGGATACGCGCTCACGTCTGGTGCGAGGTACGACCCCTGGGCCTGCAGGACAAACTGCCGCTTCGCCGCGGTGTGCAGATTCAGCAACCGCAACTTGGTATGGAGCGGTGTCAACGATACGTCGTCGCGAGCTTTCTTGTAGAAGAGTGCACGCAGCTCCTGTTGGGCGTTCAAATGGTACAGGGTCAGACGGAGAAGACGTTTGGGGGACAGACTTGATGCTGTACCTGTGCAAACAGCCCAATGTGCTCGTGTGAGAGAGAGCTGAGCACAAAGTTGGCTTGGTGCTGGGCACCATTCACCAGGGCCTCTTTGACGAGAACAATCTGCACATTACAACAACGATATCAAGTACCAAGCGCGTTAGATATGCTTGAAGCGCACCACACGAGTTGAGGGATGCAAACCTCCAACATACCTGGTCCGGCGTGAAGTCGATGAGCGGGGACGATAGGTCCAGATAACCTTGCCGCAACGATGCGTAGAATTCGGCAGCATACGACTTTCGCGCCGCGAGGGCATCCACAAACCACGCGACCGAAGCTGCGCTCATCAGGATACTGGACCAACGAACACACCCACTCATGGTCAGTTTGGGGAGTGAGACGGCACAGACAAGTCGGCATACCTCATCGATGAGCCGCCCAGCAGTTGGATAGCAACCCCGCTGGTCAACGCCATCGAAAGCACTGCGCCGAAGATGCGCGAGAGCGATCGAAACGGCCCACACACGAAGCTCTTGAGGCGCGAGCGAGCGGACGCGTCAAACGGGAGCCACAAGAGTTCTCTCGCCGGATTGAAAATGGCGAGCGAGATCGCATTGTACAGTGCGCGGGTCACCACCACGGAGTATACCGACTGTTTCGAGCAGGAGAGGACATCAGTCTAGCCGCTTGGCCGAATTCTCCACTTGCGCAGACAAACAACGTACGCTGGAGGCGAACGTCGACACACCGAACAGGAACACCGTCACCGGGAGTAAACTGATCCCGTACATAACACCGAAGTGCGTGAAGAACGGTCCCGACGCGAGCTGCATCGGGATCATGAGGAAACTCTGCACGCCGTTGATCATTGTGAGCGAGGCCTTGACATCGTCCTCGTCTTGCAGCGACAGGATCGACAGCGTGCTGTTGTCGATCAGCACGCGGATGACTGTAGCCAAGAGGTCGAAGAAGCAAATGTGTTTGAGGTACGTCCGCACTTGGATCTCGGCAATGATCGCGGAGGACGAGGACGGGTCCCCCTTCTTTCCCTCGTCACCGTCGCTGCCCTTCGACCTCGACTTGCGCGCTGGTGCCTCGTTAGCTGATGCGCCGCTGCCATTCACACTAGGGGAAGGAATGAAGTGATCGGCCGACACGAGCAGCACGGCGGCGACGAGGAAGAGCATCGCTGAGGCGACCAGGAGGTTAAACTCGGTGGGCAGGCCGTAGCGCTGCAGCGCCGGAAGGACCACGAAGCTGGCCAGCAGGCTGCCGAACGTCGTGCCGAATGTGATGAAGCTGTGTGCATGCAAGTAGGAAACCGGTGGTCAGTCCCTTAGCCGCTATCCCTTCTCCACGAACGCTCTCATGGCCGCACCCAAAGAACTTCTTGGACTGGGACACGTCGAAGGCCTTGGCGCAGAGGTCCCAGAACTGCTGGGTCATCAGCTGCGCCGCGATCTCGACCCACGTGTAGATGGCGACGGCCACGCCGCGCGCGAGCAGCGGCAGCGCGAGCGAGGCGACCGCGAGCGCCGCGAGTCCGGCGCCGATGACAGCGGGCGACAGCGCGTAGACGACGCCCGCGCGCGGCTGGCGGCGCGCGAGCCGCGCGAGCTGCTGGTTCGCCCACGTGAGCGCGTAGGCCGTGGTGAGCGACAGCCCGAGCGTGAGCGCCGCCACGCTCGACGCGCGGTAGGAGCGCAGGAAGATCGTATCGCGCGAGATGTTGCCCAGCACCGAGACACAGCACTGCGCCGTGAAGAGCGCGCAGAAGAAGCCCACGCGCCGCAGCACCTGCAGCTCCGCCATGGCCCGCAGGTCGAGCTGACGCTCGTCGAGAGGGCGGTCTCTGTGGCGGCGCGCGGCACGAAGCGGCGCGGCTTCAAGGCGGCGACGAGCACCTCCTCCCCTTTTCCGGTTGGGCAATGCGGCGACGAGCTGGTCAATGACGCGATGGTGCCGTTTAAACGGTACGTTCGTTGATGTACCTTCGTAAAGGTACGGTGTACATTGAATATAGTACAGTTTAGCGCCAATGCAACACTGTCAGAGCGGAAATGGAGACGGCGCGGCGGGTGTTGGCGCTTGTTGCCGGGCGACACGAGGACGCGCTGTGGGCGGCGCTGGCGGCGGCGGAGGCCGCTCTAGTAGATGGTGAAGACGCCCAGCCGGCGGTGTACTGCCATGTGGTGGTGGAGGCGGTTGCGGGTCTGGAGCGGCGGGTGGGCGACTCTGGCCGGACTCGGCGCGTGTTCGCGCTCGAGCGTGCCGTCCTGCGGCTCGCGGCCGCGTCCCCGCCCACCGTAAGCGAGAGAGTCACGGACCGATTGCCATCAACCGACTGCCGGTTCTTCCGCAGCGCCTTCGAGCGTGTGATGGAGAAGTTGGACGCGCGCACAGCGCAGAGTCCGCCGGAGTCGCGCCGGGTTGCGATGGCGGCCGTCACGCGGCTAGGAGTCGTGATCGCGTGCTCCTGGCTGCTGCAGGACCGGCGAGGCAACCTGGACAAGGCCACCGATCTGCTGGTGTTGACCGTGGGGATTCTGCAACGCCGCCGCGACGTGGAGCATCTGGCGATGGAGCCGCAGTTCCTCCTCGCCATGGTCACTCTAGCAGAATTTGGAGACAAGGCGCGCGCGCTCGAGCTGTTCCAATCCGCTGCTGCTGTCACGCGCCAGCGCGATAGCCGCGTTGATGCCGGCGCGGGGCTTCGAGGCGCGTTCGACTACTGGTTTGCGGTCGCATTGTTCCAGAACGGACTCATGGAGGAAGCCGCCATGGCGCTCAAGCGCTGCGTTCGAGCCAATTACGAGCCAGTGGCGTGCCTGACGCTGGCGGCGCTGCTCCATCTGCGAGAACTTGACTTTCGCGAGGCGGCGGACGAGCTGCAGCGTGCTATGGAGATCGACTTTGCGCAGTCCGTGTCCATGTTTGACTACGCCGTGCTGCTCGGACGGATGGGCAACTTTGAGGGGCAGCTCCAAATGCTCGAGTACTTCTGCGAGAGCTCCGATTTCAGCGACAACACTTCTGAGAGCGGCAAGAAGCGACTGCGAGACGATTCGATCGCGTTCGAATCGGCGTCGCGACCGGAAGCAGCGGGGATTACGCTCTTGGACGGCCACAAGCTCAACGACCTGCTACCGAGCTCTCTTTCACGGATAAGCACTCGAATGGTCCACCTTCATCTCGCGCTCGCCGCGATGGAAAATGGTACGATGCGCTTCCTTCGTGTTGGCTCGGTGAACAACTCATGCTCACTTGTTGAGGTGAAGGTAAATGGCTCGAGGCAAAGCGATTCTTCGAGGAGTTCTTTGCGGAAGGCGTGGACAGTAGTTCGACCTCCAAGATCGAGGTATGGACTTGGATGGAGTGCGAGTCGGTACTACGGGTGCGCTAATCAGCTTGTGTGTGTGTGGTTGTCGCGGCACCTCGACAGGAAAGTGACATTACGCGCGACTACATCTACGTCTTGCTGCAGGTATGATTTTTGTACGAGACGCTCTTGCAATCCCATCGTTAACCACTTTGGCGTGCTTGGCAACGAAGAGTCATCATTTCACGCTGGCGTTAAGTCGAGCCGACGCGTTCATGGCGGCGAACGGCGACGCGGACAAGCTTGTGCCAACCGATTCGTCGTCTGCCTCACTCGCTTTGATCCACTTGTACAAGGCGGACGCCCTGCTTTGCCTGGAACGAGTCGAGGCATGTCATGCGTATATGTCAAGCGTCATTAGCCCGCTTTTGGCCAAGCTGCTGTCAGCGAATCCCTTCGCCACTGATGACCACAAGAACAGCGGTGTGCGGGAAGAGATCCTGCGGTGCCATGCGCAGTTGCTCAATAACCTCGCGGTGGCGACGGTGTGCCAGGAAGGGGTAGGCGCTGGCGTTGCTTTGCTTCGGCGCGCCGTCTTACAGTATCCCGACAGTTTGCCTCTCAAGTTCAACCTCGTGTTGCTACTGTGGCGAGCCGCCCAGAAGGAGACAGCATGTATGATTTGGATCGAAGCGCGCGGGTGGAACCTTCAGATGAAGATCGAAGACCTCCCTGATGAGAGCCAGGTTCGTCGTGTCGCGGGTATGGCTGCTGGGAATCAACAAGCGTCGACCGCCGCGCGGGCAACACTCATTTCGGAGCACGTGAGTGGCGAGCATGGAGATTGCGGTGTTAGCGAGCAGCAGCTTGTGTATTTGGACGCCTTGGTTCTCGACCACTGGAGAAAGGTGAGGAGCGCCAAGGCTGTGGAGACCTCACTGTTATATGTCCAGTTCCTGGAGACGCTGGAGAAGCCTCCAACTTGAAATCAAACACATTGGTTGTTGGTGAGGCATCTCTGTGCTGAATATGCAATCTAAAAATACGTGTGATTTCTCCTGACATGGTGACGCTTGACAGTGAATTCCCTCAGCACCGTGGTCTGGCGGTGATGGCGTGTGTGTCTGATGATCCAGGCACCAAGCGCAGACTGCGGCGCGATCGCCATGCTCTCGGAGTCAGCGTCTCGTCCGCGGCGCTACTCGCTGCAGCCCCTTCAAGTGACCAGGTTCGGCCAGAGTTTCCTATCCTCGAGTTGTTGGAGCAGCGCAGCAACTCGAAGGAGCACCAGCAGACCCAGTATGACCAGAACGGGAGAACGATGGCCTCGTCCCTCTCTGCACCGATGCTTTCTCCGATACGAGCGGTGGTGGAAGGACCGGAGGAGAATCGGAACCGAGCAGATGCTCGTGTCCCTTCATCCGTGTCGCCTGTGCAGAAGTCGTCGTCAAAGTTTGTGAACAATCTCCACCCACCAGAAAACGTGGAGTTGTTTGCATACTCTAGTGCGTTATGCCATCGACTCACCGGCCGCTATCTCCCGACCAAGTTGCTGCAACAGGACCCAAACGCACAGCAGCAAGAGATTACGCGGATCCAGCGACACCCGAAACTGTTGAAGGCGATTGATACCGTGCGCATGTTGTCTGCGCAGTTCAAGGATGTGGCGCGAGACACCATGGGACATCGGAAGGAGCTCGGTCACACGCTCTTCCGCATCGAAGAGAGCTATCTGAAATTGTTTGAGTCAATACTCGAGATCTCACTCGGCATGTACTGGAGCTATGAGCATGCAACCAACGCTGAACGTGCGGCCGATAAGTCGACGATCGTGCACTGGCAGGAAATGCACGGGTGGAAGATCTCCGAGTGCAACAAGTTGGCGCAGCGACTCGAGGCGAAGGATGTCCTGTGCCGCGCACTCCAAATCGAATTAGATGACATGAAGCGACAAGTTGCCGACCTGGAGGAGCGCGTCGTGGATCACCGAGAATTAGAGGCCCGAGTGCACAACCTAATGGAGGTCGAGTCGCAGCTACGTGGCAAGGAGCGAGATCTCCAAGCACAGCTTGAGCAACTACAGGTGCATTTGCTATTGGGCCGTCATTGCATCCTCTGGACGGCGACTGATTGGCTGCGCACTCACAGCAAACGCATATGGAGATGTCCGATTACAACCGAAGACAGTTAGAAGAGGTGAGCTGCCACTGTGTGAAATGACCTACGCCTCCTAATGACGCTCATAAATGTCGATCTCTCCCCAGTCCCGAGCACAGCAGAAACGAATTGTGGACGAGCTAAAGTGCGCCTGGATCTCAGCTGTTAGCTGAACTGGAAGCGTGTTTCTGATGGCTCTGTTGCTCATTTGATGTCTACGCAGGAAGTCGCTTCGGGAGAAAGACAAGGTGATTAGCAAGCAGGATACTGCGATCCGCGAGCTGTCTGTACAGCCGGAGCCTGTAGTGTACGAGACGTCCTCATCACAAACCGAGGTGGACGACGACGGGCTCTGGGATGTCCAGGTACTGTGCGCAAACTGCCACCCCACCTTGCTTCTATGATTGATGAGACCAACGACGTGCTTGTTGCACAGGACGGTATTCCACGCTACGTGTCCAAAACGGTGATGGGTCGGATGATGTGGCGCCGCTTCAATGCGTTTGTGACTTGCAAAAACTGCGGTGGGCGACCGATCGCGCGCGTTGGTAGGAGCAGTGTCGCTACCGGTCAGCCGGGAGCGTCTGGACAAGACGCCAGCGAGGTGCGCGGAGAATTGGCGCTCTTACAAAGTGCAGCTTGAGTCAGTTCTTGGTTCCGGAGCGCTGACTGTTTGCTTCATTATGGATTCTCAATCATGTGCAGTTCTTGGACATTTGGTCCCTTGCGCGAACCGACAAGCTGTCGAAAAAGTTGGCGAGGCGATTCGAACGCTCGGAGCAGCAATGGTAAGATGAAGTGCAGCATGTTGCATGCACCTGGATATCCGTGATAACATCAGTGCAGCTGACGACTTTACCCGTGGCAATACAGGGAGCTGCCAGCTCCAATCCTGCTGTTCTTGTCCAACTTGCCCAAGTCTGTCATGGCGTTTCCGTTCTACAGCTTGGAGCAGGTGGTCACCCAGATCGAGCAGATCTACGACGACAAGTTCGCGTCAGACAAAGTGGACGAGTCGGATGGCGTTGTGCAGGAGGAGCTGCCCAAGTTCATCTGCGAGTACTTCCTCAAGTCGCATGAGCTTCGGCAGAATGCTGAGATCGGGCTGTACCGCTTTCTCGTGTCGGTCAAAAACGAATACCTGCGCAACTCGCACGTGCACCTGTTTGCTCGCTTCGCCAACCTCCTTCGCCACGACGCTGACCAGCTTGAAGTGCCACCGACATCGGTACCAGTCCCTGGAGGTCGCAAGCCATTCATCAACGCTCCTGAAAGCGGTGCAAATGATCCCAAGCTCACCATTTTCGACTCAGATGGGAGTAAAAGCGCACACTATTTAGATCGCAGCTTTCTGCGGGTCTTTCTGCTGGCGCGCTACTACTTGTTAGAGAAGCCCAAACAACCCCGGCTCAAACATGGCCGGAATGGCAAACCTGGACCACCTTCGGTCAAGAAGCCTGCAGAGCGCGAGGTGCCACATGTCGTTCAAGTCGACTGTGTCAAGAAGTGGGTCCCGCTCGATCATGCCATCACGATTATCAAGTGGTATCTGAGCTACCTACCAGACGAAGCTGTTGTCGCGTATTGCCGAGAGGTACTATCCTACTGATAGAACGCCGTGCCTTTCGTCCTAATATGCTGACGGTGTGGGCTTTCCATTTGCAACAGGTTGAGTACAGCACAGCCATTTACATGGGCGGCGCTATCACCGAAGTATCTGGCAACCGGCTTGCCGTTCGAGCTGAAATGCGCCGCGCGATGCTTGGAAACGACTCCAACTCGACTTCCAACAGCGAGAACATGAACGAGAAGGATCGACCGCGGGTCAAACCACTGATTGTTGCAGATGTGCACAAGGTACTGCTGCTAGTGATCACAGCGCTTGAAGAGCGAAAAGCTGTCATGGCGAAGGACTTAGTCGCTCTGTTTGACACGGTAAGGGTGATGGCGCAGACAATAATGTGGTGCAACCCTAACGTTTGTGCTTACTACTGACAGGGAGATCTGAACCACGACCGTGTGCTTTCGCTCACCGAATTCACGGCCATTATCCGCAATCGTGTGCCGCACTTTAGTGATCGTCGTGTGGTGCGCATGTTTCGGGAAGCTCTAATGGGCGGAGCGGACCAGTCGTTCGCGCTGTCGATGGAGGCATTCGTGCAAGTCTGCAGTGACCACGGGCTGGTGTCGCTACTCCCTGATGACCGAATGCGTGACCCGTTTCAGCCCCAAACTCAGCCACAGGCGGTAAGTGCTGCCTCCGGCAAGACATTGGCGTCGGCTCTGGACGCGTTGACCGATCCGAAACGGCAGCGACTTGCGTCGGTAAACTCACTCCAGACGAAGCACAGCCATTCCGTCGAATTGCTACCTACTTCAAACGAGCATGGCGACATTCCCGAAGAGCTACCCGATGCAGTTGATGAAGATGGTGTCGGGGAGAAGGCTTTGTTGTCGGCACGAGCAGAAGAAGTGAGTGATGACGAGGGCACTGATTGGGAGTGGTGACCGCCACACACCCGCTGGTTAAAGCAGCATTTCCGGATATGTGCTTCGAAGTAGAGCAATCCTGCTGTCCATATAGAATTTATCATTCTGAGCAGCTGCAACTGAGGATTACTTGGTCATATCAACCGGGTGGATGGCTAGGTGGAGAGCGCCTTCGTCGTGGTCGTTTGTGGTGCCTGCGCGAGCTGGATCCGTCTTGTCACTGCCGCCAGTCGGGTGTTGATCTTTGCCCTGTTGCTCCCGCGGAGTCAGCACGAAGATGCGTTGCATGGCAACAATCGTCGCAATCTTTGCGACATCGTTGAGCACGAGTGCGAACAACGCGAAGCGATTGGTGCCACAACCTGGGAAGTAGTCGGTGGCACCGCCGCAGGACACGATGGACACGCCATTTGTGCCGCAAAATTGGTCGTAGAAGACTCGCCCAGAAACCCACAGACCCATCCATATGAGGTCGACAACTACAGAGAGCCCGATACCCAGCATATGGAAAGGCACGAGCTTGGGGTGCGTCGAACTCCACAAAGGAGTACAGCATGCGAGGCACCAAAGAGCGAGAGCGAAGTTGTAGCCAGGAAACGCCACGTACGACAGCTGCATGAGGAGGCTGCAGACGAGCTGGACAATCACCAGACGATTCACTGCCGTCCACCATTTGCTAACAGGGATCGCGGCCTTCGACGACGCGGAGGCGCTTGCTTTCGGCTTTCCACCACGTTTCTTCATGCCTGAGGAGCTTGGCGTGGATTTCCTGGTCTCGATTCAAGAGTGCTGCGATCGACTGGGCTCCTGAATGCTGCGCCACAAATAGCAACAATTGAAGCTCCCTTTCGCATTGACATTCTGCAGATTCGAAACTGCCTCACTCATTTGTTCACAAACACAAAATCAACATGAATCTCCTCTCGGGTACTGATCTCAGTACTTTGATTCAAGCCACCGATTCGGTCAAGTCTGTGCCGGAAAGGAGTACCGTGATTCATTGGATACAAAACGGACACTTCTGTCACCGTCTCAGCGGCCCGGGGCTGCCGCTCTGTCAGCGTGGCTGAGTCACGCGAATGCCGGCCTGGCAACTTCGTGCCAAAGGATCACATGGGACGAACCACCTCCCGCCACGAGAAACTCGTTGCCGGTAACGGGATCTCCTTACGCGACGTCCTCGGGCGACTTGACCTCGACGAACGCCGGCGACTTGGCG
>JAADYH010000374.1:0-23175 GCA_023338125.1 Phytopythium aichiense | reverse complement strand
GCTTCTCCCGCTCGAGCTCCTGCACCGCCATCTCGGCGGCCATGCGCGCGGCCACCTGCTTGGGAAGCAGCTCCTCTTGGATCCGGCGCCGCTTCCGGTCGAACTCTCGCTCCACCTTCTTGTCCAAGTCGCGGCGGAAGTTGCGACGTGCGCGGGATTTGGCGCGCTCGGCGGCCCGTTTGCCCAGCACGCGCTGCCTCTCCTCGCGCTGCTCCCCGGGCCCTTCCAGCGCGTCCTGCCGCTCCTGCTGCATCTTCTTGTATTCGTCCTCCTCCAGGATTTGCTTGAGGAACTCGTCACCGGCCGGGTTGCATGCGAGGCAGCGCCGCCCGACGCACCACCGCTTGCGGTTCAGCGTGCTGAACTGCCGGGCCGCGTACTCGCGCCGGCAGCACGCACACTTCAGCCGCTTCGCAGGCTTGTCGGACGCATTCGTATTGACTACAGACAGCAGGTCCTTGTGACACCGCCAGCACTGGGTCTCGCCCCCACCATCCTCATGATCAGACTCGGTCATGCTGGCCCAAGCTGGCAGCGAGCTTGGGGCAACAGTTTGTGATTGGTGTTGTGTGGGTTGAAATCAACCCACAGGTCACTCTTGCGGAAATAGGGTATCAAGCTCACTCTGAGGCTGCCATTTTTAATACGTACTGTACGTATTAAAAATGACAGGCTCAGATGGCGCGATTTGATTGGCTCTTCCTTATTGGAGCATGCCCCCACCCCACCGAAATTTTGGGAATGTGCACGCAAGTCCGGTCACTCGATCGAGGGCCTCGCCACAAAAATCCGAGGCTATGTCACTATATCGACTATAGTGACAGATGCGGTGATCCACTTTATGATGCGGCACTCTAACGGGGATCAGCAGACGAATACCCGATTTGGCCCAGCAGTTGTGTTAGTGTTGTGTGGTCCAGCCTTCGTTTCCGAACAATGACATGACCTGAGTGACATGTCGTATTTTCTCAAAACAATGACATATCCACTCTCCAACGGCGACAACACCCAGGACAGGAACAGCAATTGATAGGGAGAGCATGGCGCTGGCGGTGCTGTCGCTGAATGGCAAGGCGCAGGTGGCGCTGCGCGCGTCTGTTGGCGCTGGCGGAGACCAGGACGAGGACGAGACCAAGCCGCAGCCGCAGCTGCAGTTGGAGCAGGTGCCGCAGCCGGGCGGCGGCGCGGGCGACGTGTCCGTGGGCGAGGCGACGCGCGAGGTGATGGCGCTGCTTGGCGCCTTGGTGCGCGTCAAGATCTCGGACGGCCGCGTGGTCGTGGGCCACTTCCACTGCTTCGACAAGCACCAGAACGTGATCGTCAAGGACGCGCGCGAGTACCCGCCGCTTCGCGCTCGGGCGCCGCCGGCCAAGGGCAAGGACAAGGTGGAGAAGACCAAGGCCGAGGCGGAGCAAGAGGCCGCCGACGAGGACGCGCACTTCGCGGGTGTCGCCGCGACCAAGCGCGCGGTTGGCGAACGTGCTCTGGGCATGGTGCTGGTGCCAGGCAAGCATATTGTGTACATGAAAGTGCTGCCCTCCACGGTATCAAAGACGCAGGGACGCCGCCTCTGAGCGCGTGGGTGAATGGAAGAAATACACGTTCGGGGCGTCGATGCACGCCACCGACACCTTCAAGGCAGACCTTCGACCTCATCCTCGTCGATGAACGAGTCGATGCTGACGATCATCTCCCTCACGAGGCGCTGGATGTCGACGTGATCCTTTGGCGACAGCGCGTCTTCCGGCCGTGGGCGGAGCACAAACTCGGCGAACAGCGTCGACAGCACCTCCGCGTCCATCGAGTTGGTCGACGCGTACGCATTCACGTCGTTCAGATGGAACAGCAAGCACGCGAGCATCGCTCTGGCAGACACAAATGCATTCACCATCAGCCGTCGATCACCCAGAAGTAGCAATTGGATAGCACGCACCTGTTCTTCGACGGCAGCGCGTCAAGCAGCGCCTTGAGATTGCGAGAGAGCTCGAACTTCTCGGTCGCAGCGTCGGCAGCCAGCGTCTTGAAGTCTGGGAACATCTCGAACGGGATCAGCGGCTGTTCAAGCTGCCGCAGCCATGTCCTGACCACGGCGCCTGCTGTCACCGGATCCAAGGCGCTCGCGAGCTCTTCCTTGGTGGGCTTCTGCTCCGACGTCGAGCCGTCGCTTTCTGCGAATCGATTGAGGAACTTGAGAGCATTCTAAGCAGACAATGGCGTGAAGGAAATAGTTGCTTGTGAGGTCCATGATCCCCAACAAGCTACACATCGCGTCAAGAGGCGTACCTTGAGCTTAGCAGCATCCGCGTCGAGCTCGTAGAAGTGCGGCGTCTCGACTCCTGGCGACGAGTTGAAGATGTAGTGGATCGAGTACGTGACTGCTCGTGGCACTGCGTCTTGAGGGCCACAGAGCACAACCGTCTCCATGTCCAGCGCGCTGGATCGGCGACGCGAGATTGTCTTGGACGACGGCATCTTCTTGATCTTGCTGCCGGTTGACGGCGAGTTCACATCAGGCCTTGGACTGTTGGCGCTCCGGGTCAGCAGAGAGTCGAGCGTGTTCACCCACGTGACCGTCACCTGCGGAGAGTCTGCAATGAGACTGTAGACCCGCGACGACTTTGGCGTGCCGCTCTTCTCAGGCTTCCCGCCGGTGTTCGCTCCATTGCTGGCCGCCTCGTCGTTGTTATTGTTGTTGTTCTCATCGTCTGACGAGACGTAGTCATCCGCGTAGTGCGTCCCCCACGTGTTGCGGCACGTGATGTCGAAGCGGCAGCCCTTGTACTTTGGGTGACTGGGCTTGCCGATGCGCTGGATCAGTCGGAGGGAGATGGAGCCGATCTCTCCCAGCGGGATTGGCCCCCATGCCGACGGCACCACATCCGCGTAGTACCTCACCTCGTTCGTCTTGGCGTACAGCACAAAGTAGCGCGAGTTCCACTTCTTCATCCCCTTCATTCCTCGCCGCTGCTTCTGGCGAAGCCATCCTTCAAGCAGCACGCCGCTCCCAGGGTGTCCCGGAAACGCCCCGGGCTGTTTGCGCTGCCCCGGACTCATCGAGTCGGGCGTCTCGTAGCTTAAAGTCCGTCGCATCGCCGCTTCCGTTGGCATTGCTGGCGACATATCGCCGCTTCGAGGCGTGCTGCCGCCCGTGGCGCCGTAGTCCGAGTGAGAAGGCGACTGCTTCAGGCGACTGGTGCGGCGATTGATGATCGGCATGGGCGCTTGTGTCGGCGCGTCGTTTGTACCGGTGCTGTTAGTCGAAGTGGGAGGATCACCAGGCGAAGCGATGTCACTGCCGATGACCATCGTAGACCTCGGAGTGCCCAAGTTGGTGGTCACCTGCAGTTTAGAGCCTCGGCGCTTGCTGATCGACTGCTGAGCCCCTCCGCTGGGCAAGCGACTCGGCATCGAGGGGTCAAACCCGCTGCCTGATGCACTGGCGCTAGCACTCGAGAGCCGACTGTCGTCGACCATATCGTTACCGCGAGTTGCCGGCAATGACGGAGGCCCAGTAGCGCCTTCCAGCCCCTTGTTGCGGGCCGCGAAGGGCGACAGCGTCTTGGTCTTCGCCATCAGCTTCTGGAAACTCGTCTGCTTCTTCCCGGGGGCTTGTCCCCCGCCGGATCGCGGTGTCTCCGAGTCAGACAGAGGTGACCGCACGCCACCAGTGTCCGCTTCGCTCCCGGCCTTGGGCGTGCCTCCTCCTAGATCTGTCAGCCGCTTCAACCTCGGTTGCTCTTTCTCCACTGGTCGCTGGCTGTCTTTGCTGACTGCATCCAGCACTTCTACATTTGGATTCTCCTTACTCTCTCCGTCCGCCGCGCTCGACACCGGCTCCGAGCTTGAACCGCGCGCCGCCGTGCCGCCGCCATCCTTGTCTTCTTCATCACGCGGCGAGTTCTTGGCCGCCATTGACGCGGCCGCGCTCACTTTGGCGTACTCGCCGCCCTCCTCGTCGCTGTCCGAGTCGCTGAACCACTTGCGACTGCCCGCGCGCTTGGCCTGCTTGCTCTGCCGCGTCGGCACGGCCGCCGGCGCCTTCTTCCCTTCGCCCCGCGACTCGGTCGACGACAAGGACGCGCTGCTCTTGCTCCTGTCCACCGCCCCGGCGCGCGGCGCGATCTCCATGGACGCCGAGCCCTCCGAGCTGTCGCTCAGGATCTCGCCCACCCGCGGCTCCGCCCGGGGCGCCTCATGGCCGCGCCGGAAGCGCGCACCGAACGCCGCCGCCGTGCTCGCCATCTCCGAAATGCTTGTTGCCGGTCGATCTTTCCGCAGACGCCATGGCCCGCTCGAACAGGTGCATGTCTCCGACTTCTGCGGCGGAATGAGCTCAAGATACACCGTTTATCTCGGATAATAACAAACTTCAATGTAGAAATGCACGATCATGTACAACACGATATAGTTTCACAAAGGTCTGAGATAACTATTCATCGAATATACTACCACTATTTGGGATGTGTATATCCATTTACGCAGGCTATTTCTGCCTCGAGTTGCACCGTTGTCGCTGCCATATCTCGATCGGCGGCGTTGACCTCCAGCCAAGCGTTGACCAAGTATGGTGGACGCCACGCCGCCCCAAGACGCCGGTCTGTTGAGCTCGGAGAGCCATCCCACAGTCCCTCGGCTTGTGTCCAAGACAGTCAAGGCCCTGCGGACGGCGCTGGCGGGCGTCGCCGAGCAGGAGAAGGCGTTCGAGGCGCTGGAGCGCGCGCTCGCGGAAACCAAGCGAGAGAACGAGGACGCCAAGCAGAGGGTCGAACAGCTGGAACAGAGGCTGCGCGCCGCGGAGGACAAGGTGCAGAGCGCAGCGCTCACCCGCTGCGACCTGGCGGCGGCGCTGCTGCAGCGCTTCACGTGCTCGGGGGACCTCGACCTGCTGATCTCGACGCTCACGGACACGCCACCTCTAGCCAAGGAGGGCGAAGCTGACATGCTGAGCTCGTTCGAGAAGCCGCTGCTCGTCGTGCACCGCCTGGAATCCCCGAACCTGTCGGCCACCATCGCGGCAGCCGCCGCCGCAGCGGTAACGACTGAGACGCCGGTTCCCTGTCCGCCCAAGGTCGAGCCCAGCGCAGAAACGGAGTCAAACCCCGAGGCCTTGAAGGAGAAGCAGACTACTGCTGATGCGGACTTGGACGCTGAGACGGACGACCAGGAGCGGGGCGTCATCGCTCGGAAGCGCCGTCGAGACAGCGAGTCGGAGGAACGAGACACCGTATCGGTGCGTGCATGGTACCGCGGCAGCGGCGTACGCACCCGGAAGTCCTCGCGGCCGTCCAAGAAGATCTTCTAAGTCCGGAGCGCACGGACTGGAGCCACTCACGCTATGTGTTGCTTTGGCTCTGGCACAGGAGTGCCGAGTCTCGTAGCTGTCGTGCTGTCGGGCATGTGCACGTCTAACGCAATGGTCAAGGCGTGGAAGCATCGCTTCATTGAGTCGGTGAGGATGGCCGTCGTTTGAAGTAACCTGGAACCCGCTATCAATGTTACTGAGCGAACGAACGCCTAGAAGTGGAGGCGTTTGCGCGCGACAAAGCGCCGAGCTCGAGGTGTCGTCAGCGTTCCGATGCACTCGACACTGCGGCGGCGCTTGGCCGGTGGAGATACCAACTCACGGTCAATCGAAGCCTTGAGCACTTGGTCCGTGAGCTGGCGCTGCAGCGCGGCGTTCTCCGCCACCAGTTTGGCCAGCGTGGCAGCGGTCTCAGCTTCCAGCCGGACCTTGTCCGCCGTCGCAGCCACCAGCTTGAGCTGCGCCTCCACGTTGGATGCTGTCAGTGCATCAGCCGTCTTCTTCAGCTCCACGACGCGTGCTTGATGCCCGCGACTCTGGCCTTCTAGACGCGCGTTCTCGCTCTTGAGAGTCACCAACAGCGCCTGGACATCCCCCAGCTCCATCTTTAGCGTTCGATGCTTGATCGTGAGTATCGCGACGCCACTCGACAGCACCAGGTTGTCCTTGCTCAGCTCGTCCATTTTCCTGTTGGCTGCCGCTTCATCGCGTGAAGTGGGCACCACCGCACGCTCCACGACGTCGATCGTCTGCTTCTCCCCGTCGACCATGTCCTTGGCCGCCTGTAGCTCGCGCTCGAGTCGCTTGTTCTTCGCCTTGAGCGCCGTCAGCGTGCGTTGCCCGGTCCATCGCTCGGTCGCCAGCCTCGACCGGTCCGTGCCCAGCTTGGCCACTTGCTGCTCGAGCGTGGCCTTCTCCTCCACCATTCGCGCTCTCGCCGTCGCGCTCATCTTGAGCTCGCGCCGCGCCGTTCCGGGTCTGCAGCCTCTCCGCCCTGTCGCGCAGTAGCTTGCGCTCGTGCTGCTCTTTTGCCGCGTGCGCCTTGATCTCGTCCAGCTCGCGCTGCAGCGCCATGTTGGCGCGCTTGGCGACCGCGTGCTGCACCTCGAGCGACGCCAGCGCGTCGGCATCAACCCGAGCGCTGGCGGCATCGCCATCTCCGCTCGTCTTCGCCGTCATCTTGGCCGTTTTGGTTGTCTTGGTTGTCTTGGACTTGGTTTTTGGCGGGAGCAGCAATGGATTTGGGGTGGACGACCGCCAGACGCGCCAGATTTTCGCTAGTCGCGCGGTAACGGATTGAAAACGATTGTGATTGGGTAGAAATGCAGATAAATGGGGAACTGTGGCCAATCAGAAGGGATAGGAGGAGCACTTCAAGTTGAAGTCAAAAGTCGCATCATGGAGCCTTTCACAGTCAAGAAACAACGACTTGGGATTCGTGCAGTTCGAGATCGCTTTCCGGATTAGCTGTCGTTGTCGGAGCGTCGGAACATCGGGACGTCGAGGTCATGTCGTGCATGTATCGGCCTCGTGGGCGAAGAGACTGTCAGTTCGCGCGGAGTGCTGACCATTGAGGCCAAAATGGCGGGAGCTCAAACGATGCGTTTCAAGTTGTCGCCTTTGCATCCACTCATCCAGCGGTTGGAGCAGAGCGACCAGTGGTCTCAGTGTGACAAACAGCACTGAGTCCGTGACCAACGAGGAGGATTCCAACCGGCTGGACTTGGATGTGGCTGCTCTCGATGCCATGCGTTGGAGGAAGATTTAGCGCTTGCGGCTGACCGATTCGGCGCCAAGAAGAGATACAAATACCGACGCAGCTGACCCCACCGGTGGGTGACAAGCACGGCCACAACAAGCGAGGCGTCCATCTGCCTGCAGAAGCCTGGTCAATCAGCGAGCGAACACAAGATTGCGCCGGCTCGAAGTCGTACCCTCTCACAAAGAACGACCTCCAAGCTCTGGCCGGCTCGGTGCCTCGAGAGTAGATCTTCACTCGGCTTGCGCTGATCTCACACACACTCCCCTACGCTGACCTTCAGACGGATACACAGTCCTGGGTTCGTTCGCAGCTGCAGTACTGAAGATTGAACTACAAGGCAGTCTGGAAGAGCAGGTTCTGGATCGACTCCGAGTGTACTCATGGTGCTACCAGCCAGTCCCGGCAAAGTGCATTGCAATCCATATTGCCTTCCAGACTACAGCTCTGTGTCGCCAAACTATCACTTCAACAGGGAATCAGCAAGAGTAACAACATTTCAAAGAAGCAAGAGAGTACTCGAAGTGACCAATGCATTCATATCAACACTCACACTTACACTGTTCAGCTTCCTCACGCACTTTTGGCACCCAGGCGGGCTCTGGCACGTGATCGAGCTCGCTGCAGGACCACAACGCTCTTCATGACGGTCGCAACGCGCTTCTTGACGAGCAAGTGCTTGACAATGTCCACATACCCGAGGTGGCACGCAAGCTCCACGGCCGACCACGTCACTTGGTCCGTGGCGTCCTCGAGCACGACTTCAGCCTTGATGGTGGCGTCGATCGAGTCCTGCTCCTCATCGATAACTTCGAGCAGGAGCTCAAGTTCTTCAACGTCGTCTTGGCTTTCCTGGACCGCAAACACGAACGGGAAGTCGTGCACGTCTTGCAAGAGCGTGACAGACACCGCCGTCACGCTCGGGTCGACCGATGGCGGCTGGTACTTCATCTTGGACGCCAGCAAGTCACCTGCCTTTCGATATCCGAGCAAGTACGCGTACTCGGCCGCACAAATGACCACCTCCGGTGACGACTTCTTCACGATGTTCAGCCTCATGACGGCGTTCGCGTCGTCTTGGTCGCTGTCGATCACTTCCGTCAGCTCGATGAACTCGTCCAGCTCGCCGTTGCTCTCATGGACCGCGAAATGGTACGGGAAGTCGTGCAGATCGTCGACGAACACGACGGACTCTCCGCTAGGTGCCGGATTTGCAGTCACAGCTGGACCGGAAGGCCCGGGGAGCAGTTGCGACTGGGAGGATGTACTCGTACTGCTCGCCGACGTCTCAAAACTGGCACCCAAGCCATCCAGCTCGCTGCTAAGCAGTGATCGAAGCGAGGAGCGACGTGCCAACTCCGGTGTGAACGTCGTACGAATAGGTCTCTTGCTGTTGTCGCTCTGCTCGCTCAGGTTCAATGCCTCAGTCGCAGTTTGCAGCTCTGCAAGGGTCTGCTTCAGCACCATCTCCGCCGTCTCAAGCTCCGGCTGAAGCGCTCGAACATCGTCCGCGTCGCCTCCATCCAGCGCGACGGATAGTCCGCGCTTTTCGCACTCGTCCACCAATTCTGGGTGCCGTTCCACAATCTCCTGCCTCAACGACGTCTCGAACTCCTCCCGTGAGATGGCATACTTGACCAGCTGAGCCTCCACCGCGGGCTGAATCACCATTTCGGCTGCTTGATCCGCCAAGAAGCTCACCACGTCACTCTCGGAGAAGACGTGGGTGAACACGTCGATCGGGTTGGTGAGGTCGATCACCGAGTCGAACACGTCCTTCAGCACTGGTGCGAAGGCGAACCCGACCAGGGACGCCACCAATCCGCAGCCCATCTTGATCATCTTCTGCTTCTTCTCTTTCTTCAGCCGTGAAGCGTAGGCGCTTCGGAACGACTGGAGGCCCGAGGCGACTGCTACGATATGCGACTCGCTCGTGCTCAGCCGCTCCTGGATCTTCTCCATGTGACCCGTGAGCGAGTGTGTGTGCTTCACAAGCCCAGCTAGCAGTTTCTTGCCAGTCTCCACTTGTTCCTGGAGATCTTCCACTTGGGTCTTGACCTGCGCGACTGCCGCGCGGTTCTCCATCACTAGCGCGTGCATATCCCGCATCCCTTCCGCCACCATGCGGATGCTCTGGTCGTGAAGACCAAGTCGTCGACTGTTCTGGTGCACCAGCCGCTTGAGGTCGACGACCCACTCGGCGCTCTCCATGTTCACTTTGGATGCCTGCACCTTCCACCGGATGAACTCACTGGGTGTGAGGAGCTTGGCGTCCATGCAGTGCTCGAGCACGAGCCGGAAGAAGACGCACGCGTCGTCGTCCAGTACGAGTTTCTGGTCCAGCACGTGCATGAACGCCGTCTTGACCAGGTACACGACGACCGGGGCGGACGCCCGTGCGCTCTCGGGTTCTTGGGCTTTGGTGATCGCCATCGCTACGGTCAGTAGCAGCCGCAAGTCGTAGACCGACGTGATGAGCGGCACGAGATCCAGCAATTCGTCCACGTCGGTGGACTCGCTTGTCTTGAGCAGCGAGATACAGCGGCTGTGGAACCGCTGGCTCGCCTGATACACTTGTAGGATCGCGCGAATGTCGTCGGAGGACGCGTTCTTGATGGGCGTCTCTCCGAACTTGCTCATGACGTCAACACGCGCGCCGTGCTGCAACAGCGCTTTAACCAGTTCGTGCGATCCAGCCCGGCTCGCGACCAGAAGCGGCGTCCGGCCGTCGTCGTCTCCGGCGTCAGGGTTCGCTCCACCGTCGATCAGCGCGATGGCGATCTCATTCTGTCCCGATAGGACCGCTTGGAGTAGTGGCGACTGGTTGTCGAGGTTCACCACGTCCGGGTCGATGCCTTGGTGGCCGACGAGTAGGCGGACGATCCCGAGATGCGCGTGCTGGACCGCCAGGTGTAGCGCCGTGTCCGTCCGAGGCATACGCAAAGCCGGGGTGGAGGCACTGCAGCAGTCGAACGCCGTCAACAGGTTGGCGTCAGCGCCGTGAGCCAACAACATCTCGACCAGCAACGCACTGCCCGACAGCGTCGACAGATGAAGCGCCGTCCATCCGTTCGCATCGCCAGCGTCAATATCGATGGACCCGACCACGTTGGCCAGCAAATACTCAAGCGTCTTGGACGCGCCAGGGCTGGCGCTAGCAGCCGCGTGGTGGAGAACCGTGCGCTTGTCCACCCTCCCGACGCCGGTAACGAGGTCCATGCCGCCGCTGTGGGTCAACAGCTCGCGCACGACGTCGACATGGCCGAACATGGCGGCGACTGCGATTGGCAGCACTCCATGCTCGTCCTCGGCGCCAGCGTCTGCTCGTTGGGCCAACAGGAAGGCGACGGCGGCCGCGTCGCCGCTCTGTGCGGCGAAGTGCAGCGCCGTCCAACCACTTTCGTCTCGGTCGGCGACGTTGGCCCCGCGGAAGATGAGTAGCTTGAGCACCTCGAACTGGCCGTGCTGCGCCGCCACGAGCACGGGCGAGCACCCGCGAGAGCCGCGTGTGTGCAGGTACCGGTCCACGCAGCGGCGCACGCCGTCAACGTTGCCGTACGCGACGGCGCGGAAGAACTGCTGCGGGGACTCGGTTACCTCGCCCAGCGCCTGCGCCACGCTGCCATGTCCGTTGGTCTGTGCCGCCGCTAGCGCTGTCTGCCCCAGGGCGTTGACCGCATCCGGGTCCGCTCCCTTCTGCAGCAGCAGGCGCACGACACCCGCGTGTCCGCTTGCTGCGGCCAGGATCAGCGCCGTGTTCCCCGTCCGGTCCTGTGCGTTGATAGCGGCGACTGCGCCAGCGTCCAGCAGCTTCTGCACGACGCGCACGTGACCACCGAGGGCCGCCATTAGCAGCGGATGGCGGCCGAGTGCGTCCGCCAGCTGCAGGTCCGCGCCGGCGTCCAGCAACTTGTTGACGACCCAGAGATGCCCTTCGCCCGCCGCAGCCGACAGCGGCGAGCTGCCGTCGCGGCCGGTGGCGTTGACGCGAGCGCCGAGCCGCAGCCAGCGCGCGACACATCCAATGTCGCCCTCACGCGATGCTTGCAGCAGTCCAGCGTCTCGATCCGTCATGGTCGACGTGTCCGCGTCAACGGTGGCGAGTCGCAAAGTGACAAGGAGGATGAAGGCGGTGCGTGGGTCCATGGAGAGACCAGAGGCGAAGGGTGAATCCGTTGTCCGCAGTCGTTGGGTTCATTGTCTGCCTTCCACCGCTGGATATTCTGAATGCCATGTTCTCTGTGACGTGCGCATCTTCATCACCGCCGCCCATCATCTGCAAATGGCTGCATGATGGAGAAACCGGCTTGTGCCAATACCAGGAGTGGACATGACGGGGAAGACGACGGAGCCACAGGGCAACCCACGATAGCTCGAGGCCTGCGGTACACCCGGGCGCGAGGTGGTGGACGTGGTGATGGCCTCATTATCCATCCAGTCAGTCGTCATGGGACGGAGCCCGGTGGCACGAGCGAAGTGTGGCAACTCTTGGAGCCGACCACTGGGCTTGTGCGCGTCCGTCTTCGCTCGGTCGACCTCCAGCTGGACATTATCGTCCTCTGGCGGCATTGCACTCTTTCATGCTGGCCTTGCGGATGCGTTGTGCATCTGATCGTGGCAGGGCCCAAGAGAGTTGAAGAGGAGATTGGAAGGGCACAGCCTCTTTCAAATGATTGGATCATTGAAAAAATATACGAATGCCTCAGTAAATATCATAAATGACCTTCATAATAGAAAGTGATGGCTGATCGTGTAATTGAAGTGCATTGCGGCTCGTGGCTTTTGTGCTCGAGTTGTGGTCGACGACGCTCTTTGAAGCACATGCTGTGTGTCCTGCCTGGCGTCCTCAGTTCATGGCCACCAAATGCAGGGCGTTTCCGACGCATGGCGTCGGCTCGAGTCTCGGACACCACGACCACCATCGGTGGCTCGAAGATCACCTTCTCCACCTGCCGAAGCGTGCTCTTCGCTGTCAACACCTGCGAAACATGGCCGAGCATGAGAAGGAAAACGCCACGCTTGTCCACCGCCGATGGATCAACTCGCAACGACGTCTGTCGGGCCAGCGATGCCCTCAACCGGTCGCTCGCGGCGCTTCCTCATCACCCCCGACGGCCTCTGCGGCCCCGGGCGACACCAAGGGGAAGGCGCTGCTATGTGCCGAGTCGCTGGTGGCGGCGGTGAAGCATCAGGCGGCGCGGGGAAGCGCCTGGCAATCGCCAAGGTGCGGGACGCGGCGCTGGTGAAGGAGGCCAAGCTGAGGTCAGAGCACGTGGACGGGCTGTACCGAGAGGTGTCGACGTTACGGCGCAAGGGGAGCCAGCTGAGCACCCAGAACGATCTCCTGCGCGACCGACTGAAGATTGGCGGTGAAGCGGCCGCGAAATACGCCAGAGCCAAGCCGAGCGCGGACAAGGCGGCCACACAAGCAGGAGGAGAGACCAAGGCCAGTCCGACAGTGGAGGCGGCGCCCGTGCGCGAGCAACTGGCCGCGCTGGAGGTGCAGAACGCCCAGCTGCGCAGCCAGCAGGAGCAGTTCAGCCCCGCCATGCAGAACCTGCAGCGGCGCGCGCGGCCGGAACCCGGGCGGCCCGATAAGAAGCGCTTGCTACAGTTCCTCGAGCGGACCTTCGCGTGCACGGACGACACGGCGCTGCTGTTCTCGACCGTGAGCAAGTTCTGCGACGGCGAGGACAGCGCGACCGACGCGGTGGGGACGCTCAAGCCGCTGCTGCTGGTGCATTGCGTCAACGGAGCGGACGTTGGACTCACATCCAACGCCGTGGACAACGCGTCGGCGTCTCAAGAGCGGTCGGAACCGGAGAGCGAGAACGACGGTGAGGCGTCGAGCGCGAACGACGAAGTCGCGCCGAAGGAGGAGACGGAGGCGAAGTGATCGACCTGACGGAGGTGAGCTCGTCGCTTGTGTCATCTTTGACGGCGAAACCTTCCGCAGTTGACGATGAACCGAAAACGGAAGCCAACGAGCAGGCGGGACAGGACAGCGGAGGCAACGGACTGGTCGCCAGCTCGGCGAACGCAAGCTCAAGGGAAACGAGCGCCTGGCTTCACAAACTCGGCAGGTCATGCCTGGGACAATTGACGTTGCGTTGCTTGAACGTGGAGGCGTGGAACGGGTGGCTTGCGAACTTGGGGCCGATGAAGAAGCACCTTCTCGGCTGCTCCACGTCGATCCTGGCCAACTCCACTCCCAGGTTCTTCGTCCTGGGCTTCCACTCGCGCGACTTCTCGCGCCAGTTCCAAATGAACGGCTCGAGCCATATTTCCAGGGAGATGTGGTGGTTGTTGATAGTTCCTTCGCTTCGGCGCGCAGTTTCTGAATCATGACGATCATACTCTTCGCCCGATTGCTTCGATCATTGAGGAACTGGGTCCCCGCAGAGGATCGGTGTTCTCGTGTGATCCAAAGCCAATGCTGACGCTCCCACAGCGACATGCAAGACGAGCACTGGAACTTCAGCATCTTCGCAACCCACGCTTGTGCTGCCTTTGGGAGCAGCTCGTACTTGAAAGTTCGGGAGGTCACGACGCGACGAGCGTACAAGGCCTCCCATGGCTTGGTGGCACACAGCAGCTCGATGTCGACAGCGTTGATCGTCGATCCCTTCAATTTCAACCCCTTGTTATTGTTGTTGATGTGGCTCGACTGGGCCATATTGTTGCTGGCGCTTTGGATCAACTGGAACCAATGGTTGTTGCTTTGGGTCGACTGGGATGGATTGCTGCTGTTGCTTTGGCTCGACTGGGACGAATGGTTGGCATTGCTTTTGGCCGACTGGGACGAGTTTTTGGTGTTGCTTTTGATCGACTCGGACGGCTGCAATGACTCCGGCGTCGGCGCATGAGACAGAGCGGAGCTTGCCTCGACGCCACAAGATGAGCGTAGGCGCTTTATGGGCGGCGTCTCGACCGATTGGCGAGGTGGTGGACGCAAGTCGGAGATCACTCGGGACGACCGCAGACGCTTCACACGCTCCACTTGTGTGCGTGTCAACAGCGAAGAACCAGCGTCATCTGCCTCGTCAACATATTCGTCGTCGTCTTCATCGTCTTCGTATTTGTCTTCGTCGTCGTCGTCATCGTGATACGAGGGGTCAGCAGCCTCGTCATCTTGGATGTCGGAACCGGAGCACCAGCCCACTGACGAAGAACGGGTGGTGGCTCAACGCGTGCACGTAGAAGCAGCGCACGGGCTCCTGCGCGTCCGTCGCCTTGAGTTCGTCCACCACGTTGCACGACCGCGGGTACCACGGCTGCGGCTCCGCGGTCCAGCTCCACAGGAACGGCTCGACCCACACGGCTCTGTCAAGCTCTCCTCTCTGGATCAGCTCCTCCGTCGTCCTCCCCAGCGCGACCCACGCGTGCTGCGCTTGCGCCTGCACGATCGCACGGTCCTCGAGCATGCGGTCCAGCGTCCACGTCCTGCACGACGCCGGGGCGACGACCCAGTGATGCTGCTCCCGCAGCTGCCATCGGAACTTGTACCGGAACGCGAACGCCATGTCCACCCACGACCTGGCACTGGATGACAAGGCCGTGTAGCCCATTTTGTACGATATGATCGGCCGCTTCTCGTACATGACCTCCCACGACGCTGCCTCGTACAGCAGTCGCAGATCGCCCACGTTGATGCTCTCGACCGCACGCACTTGGTTCGACGGAGCAACGCTCGCACAGCTCTGGGGCTGTTTCACTTGGATGCGTGCGGACAGCAGCCGTAGAGCCCGACCGACCTCTGAACCATCAGTAGATCGCCATTGCTCGGGGATGGAGGGGTCGGGTCGCAGCTGCGTCGCCTGTCGTGGCTTCTGGGCAACCGACGAGCGGGTTCGCTTCCTGGGCGTCGACCGTGACGGGGGCTTGCGCAACGACCGACGTCGCTCTACTGGCTGCTCTTCATCTCTGCTTCCTACTGACAGACTGGTACTTGGCCATCAGGGCCTTGTGCTTCTCGTGGAGCGCCGTGACGGCGGCCGCCATTGTCTTCTTCGCCTGCGTGAGCTCCTGAATCGTTCGGCCCGCGTCCGACGAGTCCATGGCAGCCTTGAGTTGCTCCTGCGCAACCTTCAGCTGCTCCTCCAGCGTGCTGCGCCTCTTCTCGGCCGCGTTGAGCTCCACCAACAACTGGTTGCGGGCCGACACGAGCTGGAGCACTTGCTGCGTGTCCTGGTCGCGCGTACCCGCCTTCAGCGCGGCAATCCGGTCCAGCAGCGTCTTCTTCTCGACCTCTAGCGCGACTCGAGCCCTCCGTTCCGTCTCCGCCGCCCGCTCCAGCGTCAGGCGAGAGCTCCACTCCTTTTTGACCTCCCTCTCCAGCGCGGCCTTGCTCTCCGTCAGCGTTTGCACCTTTGCCTCCAGCCGCTCGACCTCGGCGCGTCGCTCCGCCTCCCGCGCCACCCGAGCCGCCGCACCACCTCCAGCAGCGACTCGGCGTACGTCACCACCTGTCCACTGCTTGGCGTGGCCTCCGCGGTCGCCGCTCCGCCGCCACTGCTCGTGGGGTAACGCAAACACCGCCAGACGACAGTGTGCCGAACAATAAACCTCCATCATCATATTTCAAGTGTTGGATTATATAATCTTTAAACTGTATTGAAGCCTAATTCAGAGTTACGATAACTTCAATAAATGATAAAATGGGTTTGAATTTGAACACATGAACCGCTCGTAAACTGACAGAGTGCAGACTGGTTGTCGGTCGGAAAGCGCTCATTTCGCACGAAGAAGGCGCCAAGCCGGTCGTTCCCGCCCGCGCTCGAGGCGTCCAGCGCTGAGAGCGCCAGCCAGACGGGCAGCCAGTCGGCGAGGGGAAGATGGCGCACCTGCGCAGCCAGGACCCGTTCGACTTTGTGGGCAAGCACGTGGTCCGTGGGCTGCCGCGCGCGCCGCACAAGAAGGAGCACGGCTGGATCACGCGCTACGACGCCGAAATCGACTGCTACTGGCTGTTCGTGCCCGGCGGCGGCCCGCCGAGGCGGCTCACGCGCGCCGAGGTCATCAAGTTCGTGGCCAACCCGCGAATCGAGATGCGCGACGACGACCAGGACGCCTTCCCGCCGCCAGTGGAGGACGCCACCAGCCGGTTCGTTGGCGTGCCGGTCGTCAAGAGCGCGGCGGGAGCCTCCAAGCGCCGGCGGAAGGCGGCAGTGGCAGCTCCAGTGAAGGGCAAGGTCGTCTGTTTCCTGCCGTTCGCTGACATGTACCGCGTCGAGTACACGGACGGGTCGACGGAGGAGCTGGCCGAGAGCGCCATCGTCGACTGCATGATCGCGCAGCTCAAGGCGCGGCCTGCTACAACCCCGGAGGTGATCGACGTGGACGCGCTGAGCACGAAGAAGGGAGGAAGGAAGCGGCCGCGAGCCGATGCGGAGTCGTCGCCAGAGATCGAGGAGGTACCCGAGCCGCCGCCCGCTTCCCCCCGCACGACGTCTTCCAGCACTGCAAGCAGACAGATTGAGACCGAAATGGCAGCGACAGTGGGGATCTCCAGTGAGACGAACGAGGACGAAGCGGGGGATCACGACGTCGAGTTGGACAGCGGAGAGTACGAGGAAGAAGACGACGAGGCAATGCCCGAGTACTCTCCCCCTCCGTCCTCGTCGGAGGGGCCGGTGAGCATTCTAGAGCTCGACGACGCGATGGCAGACTTCATCCCAGTGGACGAGGACGAAGAGAGCGCTGGTGGGGAGGTTCCCAGTGTCCTGGACGCAGATGGCGCGCCAGCACAACCTTTTCCCCCTCCCAGTCCATCGAAGTTACCGTTTTACATCATCGAGGACGCGACGCATGCGCCGACCTCACCGCTGGACCGGCGGTCGACGGCGTTCGAGTACCTGCGCCAATGGTTGATGAGCCTGTTGGACCGGCAAGAGGCTGGAAGCCGCAAGAACATGCAGCAATACGACGTGCTGCACAACTCGGACATCAAGGTTGGTGGTCAACCGTTGTGTTGATAGCGATAGTTGTGCTCGGGTCTAACGAACGAGGTTGTCTGTCGCCAGGATCGTGATGCGGTTCGCCGCTTCATTGATGCGGACGGACTCTACGTGCTGAACGACCTCCTCGCGGCGTTTGTCAATGCGGACACGGACGAAGGGGATGACGACCTATATTTTGTGCTCAAGGTATGGTGCACTATGGAGCATTGTTGAGGCCATTGCTGTTCAAGACCTGTGACGATATGTCTGTGCCGCTCCCGCAGGTTGTTGCCATGCTTCCGTTCCCGTCGCACGACCAAGTCGTTCAGTCCAACATCGGGAAGACCATCAACATTGTGGCCAAGTCGTCCGTGCCGAAAGACCGCTGGCGACCGATCCCGAAGTGCGTCACCCAGTTGGCCAAGTGGATCAAGACGAGGTGGGTGACAAACATTAAGGCCCCGCCTAAGGAACCAGAGCCTCCGAAGCGTGCGCCGCCGTCACACACTGCGCGACCCAGTCGCCCGATGCAGAAGCACCGCATATACGCTCCTGTCCCGTCCTCCATTCCTCGCGGCCCATCGCTCATGGTAGCCGGGACGCCGGCGCAAAACCGGATGCCGACGGACGAACCGCCACAAAGGAACGACCCCACTCCGATCCCTCGCTTGCCGCGACGTGAGCCAGCGCCGGTGTTGGCGGCGCCTTCGCACCCGTTTGTGGAGACCCTGCAGCCGGTCCGGCCGCCACCAGTGCCTTCGTTCACCGCGTCTCGCTCGATGAATCGGTTGAGTCAAGCCCGGCCTCCTCCGCCACCACCGCCGGCCGCCACGCAGCAGCAACAGCAGCAGGCCGCGACCCGTCGCGGCAGCTTGAAGCCCGACTGGATGAGGAACTTGGAGGAACTGGCGCGCTCGCGGTTCACCGCCCAGAGCGACACGTCGGCGGAGCGGCGGCACTACCAGGCGACCCAAACAGCCCCAGCTGTCGGCACCAACCAGAAGAAGAAGAACGAGGACCAGCCGGCAACTGCGGGCGGTCCGGACGGTGTCTTTGGCCGCCACCAGCGCCTCAAGTTCCGCAAGAAGTGGATGCAGAAAGAGTTCGACTCGTCCCAGCCGCCGGTGACGGTGAGTGGCAGCAACCCCCGGCAGCCGCCAGGGCAGTCGGGAGGGCGATGGGGGTCGAGAGAGAACGCGCAGCCGTTCCGCCGGTTCCCGTCGTCGACGTTCGAGCCCACGCCACGCCCGATCCTGCGACGCGATAGCAAATACAACAAGGAGCTGGAGCTACCAGTATAGGCGATGCGTTCGCTCGACGGTGGCCATGGGGGGAGCGAACATGAGCAAGCAAAATGACAGCTGGTCACCCACAGCTCGCACACGTACACTTACTTGAGGCTCGCTCGGTCGTATGCCGTTCGACTCTCCGCTCGTCCATCGATTGCCTACTCACTTGTCGTACTTGCGGAAGATGTGGCCGGGCAGGATCCACTGGTCCCAGTCCTTCTCGTACTTGAGGTAGTGCACCAGACACGCGTTTGTGCGGATCACCTTGAGCACGATCGCCGGGTACATCTCGCCGCGACTCCCCCAACGAGCAAGCACCGTCTCGTGCACCTTTGGGGCGTGCTTGAGCTGCACCTTGCGCGAGTTCTTGCGCTGGAACAGCGAGCCCACGGGGAGGAACTCGTCATAGATGGAGCCCCAGTCGACGTAGTGGATCTGCACCAGCTCCTTGTTCAGCTCCACGCGCATCACTTCCGCGCGGTTGCGCTTCTCGAACACCTGCACGCCAATGACGTCACCCTTCTTGAGATTCAAAGCGTCCCAGTGAGTACTTGCCGCTGCGCCGGAAAGTTGGTTCGACGCAGCGGCCGCGACCAGTGCATCAGATGACGACGACGCTGACCGCTTGGTCTCGGCGCCGCGGGTCTTGGTCATGTCATTGACCTCCAGCGCGGCTTCGTCCGAGTCCTCCGCTAGAAGAGCAGCAGCTGCAGCGGTCGCTGTGGCTTCGAACGTCGAGTTGGCCTTGACGTTCTTGGCCGCGCGGTGATCAATGCGCACAAGGAGGTAGTCGATATCCTCCAGCAGCTTGTTCCAGTCCCACGTGTCGCCTGTTGGCACAGCTTCCTCCAGCGAAATGACTCGGCAGGCATGGCGCAGAGCGCGCAGGGAGTCCAGTTTCCGCAGCGTCGTAATCTTGTCGTCCAGCTTTTGGCCGTTTGCATGGTAGTTCTCCTCCAGCGTCGCCATCACGTCGTGCGCGGCATTCCACAAGATCTCTGCGTGGTTGATGGACGTCGCGTCCTGCGCCATGAACGACGCGAGGAAGCCCGGGAGGTTGACACCGTCCACGTGGAAGCGGTGGTACGACAGACACGCCGTCGTGTTCTCACAAGCGTGAAACGTGCCCTCCGGCATGAAGAGGATCTGGCCAGGGTTGATCTCGCATTGCCACGCTGGCAAGAACGCGAGGAGCGGGGACTTATCCAAGTCCACCTGGTGGAAGTTGACGGTCTCGTGCACAGAGTCCAACTTGGCGGCCGCTCGGTGCAGCATCGTCACGCGCTTCGTGCCGATGATGGGGGCGATCGTGATGTCCAACCCGCCCGGGTCCTGGTGCATCCGGCTCACTGTCGTCTTCTGTCCCATGAAGAGGTACTGCAGCGGGTTGTCGCCGCGCACCGCGTCGAGCCAGTAGAGAAGGAGGTTGTCGCCAAGCACGGGCAGCTCGTCGCACTTGTAGCACAGCAGCTTGCCCGCCTTGGGCGACAGCGGAAACTGCCACTGGTGCATGTAGTAGTCCGGCTTGCCGTGCTCCCAGTAGTTCTTGACGTAGTAGCTCAGCGGCAAGTACGTCTTGATCGGGTTGAACTCCTCGTAGTTCTTCTCGATGACAGGCACCTTGACGTCATGGATGCCGCGCAAGAACGCGCCGGAGTCGAGCGAGCCGTCGGGCTTGACCCAGTCTTCCGCAAACTTGGTCCATCCTTCATGGCCCTCGAGGATGAACGGCGTGCCGGCGAATCGTAGTTGCTGGATCCGCTCCTTCGCGCCGGGACGCAGCACCTGAATGACTTCCACCTCCTGATAGTAGAGGTCTTCCCACTGCGTTGGGATCGTGTACGTCGGGTTCATGTCCCTCTCCTGCGCCTCCAACGTCCGGTACGACTCGATCGGCCGCGAGACCTTGCGCTTCCTGTCGGCGTCTTCACTGCCGCTGTCCCCGGCCGATAGCTTGTCGAGCGAGCGCTTGCGAGTCGCCACGGGCTCACTCGACGGCGACGACGCCCGTGCGCCCGCCGCGATTTGCTTCTTGAAGATCGGCGCCAGCTTCTCGCCCCCGCGCAACGTCTCGAGCATCGGGTCCGCCTTGGAGACGTCCTTGGACGGGACCACACCTCCAAAGTGTGGCGCCTTCAGAGGAACCTGCTCGCCCTTGAGGACTGAGAATTGCATCCACCACAGGAGCGTCAAACAACAACCAGCACGTAAACGGCGGCCATGAAAGCGCTCGTACCGCCCACAATGGTCCCCTTAAAGTACTGCGTCGCCTTGGCGTTGCCCTCCAGCAACGCCAGCAAGCGCGAGACCGCAGCCGCCGAGCCGATGGACCTGCGTAAAAAAAAAGTGAGCTATCAGCTTCCTCGTCCGCACTTGTTTCTCCACATCAGCCGCACGTACTTCTCCTCCATCAGCTTGGCGCGCAGGTTGCTCGTCTGCTGCTTGAGCTCGGGAAACCCCGCCAGCCCCTCACTGACCTGCATCCGCACACTCTCAGTCTTTCTCTCCATCCTCCTCGGCAACCAACAACGCAGCGCCTGCCCACCTGCAGCATGACAACGTCGAGCTGGCTCACGCTCAGCTCCGCCGACGTGGCCAGCACGCCCTCATCCAGCTCGACGTGCCGCTCGAACGCGGCCGCCGCCTCCTCCAGCGCCAAGCCCATGGCTGTCGCGTCCTCCGGTCTGCTCCCGCGGTCTATGGCGTCCGGCGGCGGCCAGTGGCGGCCGGTGGCGTCCTTGGGCCGGTCGGTCTCCGCTCCGGTTGCTGCGCTTCCGGTTGTCGCGTTCCGCTGCCCAAGAAAGCGCGCGGGTTTCTAACCGTTTCTAAATTTGCCAGGCAGTTTAGAAACCGAGTGTCGACATGGCCGTCACTAAAATGAGAACAATGTTAGAAACGTCGCGGCTAAATAAACCGATTTGTACCGTCAGTACCGATTGATTACCGGCTTGACTCGAGGTATTTGGCCGCGTCGCCCAACCAGAAGGAGAGTGCGACCAGCGGTGGTGGCCAAGCGGACGCGGCATCGGCTCGGACGCGCTTGCTCGCGCGCTCGCGGCGGCTGAACGGATCGTCCTGCACCCTCACCGATACGCTCATCAGCTGCACAAGGTCGCGTTCAGTCTAGCTGCTCCCTGGCGGCGGGAACGGCGTCTGGCGTGGAGTAGGAAGGAAACGCGCGCATACCATCCGACGACCCGGAGGACAAGACAAGGCCCGCCACGATGGTAGTGACCACCGCCAAGAGGCCCAAGCCGCGCACGCACATGACGGCGGACGACCTGGCGCACGAGGGAGCGCTGGCGCTTGTGGAGGAGCAGTTCCGCGACCTGGACGTGGTCTGGGCCAAGGTTGCTCCTTTCCCGTGGTGGCCCGCCGTCGTCTTCCACAGCTGGGACGCCGTGCGCGCCATCGGGCTGCCCACGGAGGAGAAGAAGCTGCCGATCCTCGATCCGCGGCGCGAGCCCGTGCTGGACGCCAGCGGCGCCGAGACAAGCGCCTTCCGCGTCGTGCGCTACTGCCTCGTCATGTTCGTGGACCAGTTCAACTTCGCGGTCGTGGAGACCAGCCCCAAGTTCATCGTCTCGTACGTCGCGTACTACACCAAGCACCGCGAGGCTGTCGTCAACTCCAAGCCCGGCTCCAAGAACGCCAAGTACAAGAAACGGTTCAATGACGCGCTGGCAAAGGCGGACGGACTGCTGCACATGGTGGGTGAGGAACGTTCGGTCGTCATCATGTTCGCGAACTCATCCGGTGGTTGATTTCAATGATGGCAGGGCATGGACCACACGCCAGACGACTTAACGCTGTTGGAGAAGCCCAAGGTCGAGAAGCCGACCAAGAAGCGACGGACAGACTCGGCGTCGCAGCTGCCGCCGCCTTCTCCTCTCGGGGACGACTCGCTCGATGATGCCTGGGACGACCAAGAAACCGATGAAGATTATGGAGGAGCAATCGATGAAGATGGTGACGACGCGTTCGAGCAACAGTCTACAGCGAGAAACTGCCGAGCGAAGAAGTCAAGCGACTCGGAGTCGTCTGATCCACCGTCTAGGAGAAGAAACGGCGCCGCTGCAAAGAGCGCAAAGAAGAATGAAGGTGCTCGCGTCTTGTTGAAGGGCAAAGGGATTGTCAAGCGGCCGGCTCAGGCTGGTGGCGTGCCTGCCTCCAAGCGAAAATCGAGTAAGAAGGTGTCCAGTTATGCGGACGACTCGGACGAGTTCGAGGCTCCCAAGTCCCTAAAGAACCAGCGCAAGAAGAGCCAAAAGACAGCGGCTAACGACCCGATCGACCTCACCACTACACCCGAGAGCGCGACGAAGCAACGAAAGGGCTCCGTCACATCGAAGGCGAAGCGGATAAAGCAGCCAGCGATCGACGACAACTCGGAGGACCCGTCGTCATCAAGTGCACGCGGCAAGAAGAAATCCCGCGGCAAGAAGAAGAGCGATGCCGGAATGGAAGTGGCAGACTTGACGGAGCAGGCTGACGACGATAGTGGCACGCAGCAGCACAGCGAGTCGTCCCATCCAGTTGTAATGACGCCGCTGTCGCCCATTTGGACGACGAAAGCGGACTCTGACCAGAATGACAGCGCATCGTCTGGCCTCGCATACAAGCAAGACTTCGTGTGGGACGCATCGGTGTTCACCGACAGCGACGCGCCAGCGAAAGAGCTGATTGCAAGAGATGCCACTGGTGAGGACTCAAAATCAGCAAGTGGCGAGACGAGCACAAATGGACGAGAGCGTGCGCTCAGCAAGCGCCAGCCGCGGTCAGTGCAGCAAGCCCAAATCCGCCAGAATCTCATGTTTGGCAACCTGGACCCGCACACGATGGTCCAGTGCGAGTCGTATCGCCAGGCGGGCGAGGAAGAGAACTCTC